>JAJIYU010012074.1:0-14833 GCA_030144865.1 Tinospora cordifolia | reverse complement strand
TGTGTTCCATGCAGAATTAGAACTGGTTGTCATGATTGACACCTGAATGAACTGGGTTTCAGAAATGATCCCAGATAAGGGTTTGAGTTTCAGAATTGATCTCTCTCCCAAAATCTGGAACACAGAGGTTAACCCCTTTCGATCTAATTGACAACTGTTGATAACTAAATGTTTGAAATGCCTAATGGATCATAAGTGTTTGCATGTTCAGTGTTTGGTTTAAATAATGCTATGGATGTACTGTATATGATCCACTGGGCTCATGAGCTCACCCAATTATTTTTTTCAGGTAATTATTGAAGACATCGCCTCAACAGATCAATATATATTAATAACAGTGTGCCTCACAGTATGAGGATAGTAGAAAATGAAATGTATTGTAGGGCTTGTATATATTTGATCATGTCAGATGTTGATGGTATTTGTATTATTAAAAGATGTTTATGGAGCCCACAAAATTATTCATAATTCTGATAATGAAGCAATGTTTTCAGTTATTTTGAAATACATAGATTATTGTATTTATATTTTATCCCTTGGATATGAACTGATGAAACTAATAGATAAATGATGAAAAGAAAAAGTAATATCTCCAGTTCTCAGATAGAAAGCAGGACTGACTGCACTCGGAAGAAATGACGTCTCAAGCTACGAGACCACCACGTCACCTATGACGTATGTGATAGAGATCAGGAGCTGGGGGTGTTACAATAACTCACTTTCTACTAATCAGATTCATTGATTTGGTTAGCAAATTGGGGGAACTTTATGTTAAGGATACCATGAGATTACATGGAGTACCCAAGACTATAGTATTGGACCGAGATGCAAGGTTCACATCTCAATTCTGGCAGATTTTGTAGAAACAATTTGTACTAGACTGACGATGAGTACAACATTTCACCCACAAATAGATGGACAGTCAGAGGAAATAATACAAATCTTAGAGGATATGGTGAGAGCATGCATTCTTGATTTTAAGAACAGCTAGTGTAAACACTTACATTTAGCCAAATTTGCCTACAATAATAGCGCTATCAAGAAAGTATCTCAATGGTACCCTATGAGGCTTTGAATGGTAGACCTTGTAGATCACCATCATGTTGGGCCGATTTGGAAGATCAAATGCTTACATGACCAGAGATGGTGAGGAGATGAACAATCAAGTCAAATTGATCCAGAAAAGATTAGTGACAACCTAGAGTAGAGAAAAGAGCTATGATGAAAAACCAAGGAGACCCTTAAGAGTTTCAAGAGGGTGATAGAATGTTTTTGAGGGTTAGTCCTGGGAAGGGTATTAGAAGATTTGGATACAAGGAAAAACTGTCACCAAGATTTAGTGTGTCATTTGAGATTACAAGGCAGGTCAGAGAATGTGCATATGAGTTCGATCTACCTAACCAGATGTCCTCAATTCATAATGTCTTCCACATATCGATGTTGTGAAAGTATGAGCCTAACCCCTTTCATATCATCCACTAGGAGGAAATACAAGTACAAGATGATGTCACATATGAGGAATTTGCAGTTAGTACACTGGATCACAAAGTACATAGCTTAAGGACAAAGGACATCACATTAGACAAAGTCCTTTGCAGTCAAAGTCGATGAGGCAACATGAGAATTAGAAGTGAAATGTGAACCACATATCATAATATATTCACCAGGAGCAATTGATCGACATTGCTACAGGTGGCGAATGATTCAAATAAACTATTTTAAATTTTGAGGACAAAATTTCAATTAAGTGGGGGTAGATTATAACATTTGAAAAAAAGAAAGAAAAAAAAGAGGAAACAGTAATAAAATAAAATAAGTAGCTTGAAGGACAAAAATAAATAAATAAGTAATAAAAAATATGTATTCTAATACAACTGATAGATTATTTTGAAAATTTCTAAATAAATCTTATTTTCTTTTATCTTAAAAACATTCTAAACTTTTCTAAAATCTAAAACTATTAGTTGCATTGCATACTAACATTATTATACTTATTTTATGCACATTTTGTGTGGGTATAGGTAGGAAATAGGTCATATTTATTTATAATTAGGTATACAAGCATTTCTAAGAGCATTGTATGTATTTATTCATTTTGAGAAATTTAATATGACTTTTATCGCTTATAATTGTGATTTTTTGTCTGAGGAAGGATTCTTAGTTGCTTGTGTAGGATTAGATCAAAAGGAGATAGACACAAAGAAATTAAGATGGAAAGACAAAAGAATGCAACATAGCCAATAGCTGTTCATCAAGTGTACAATGCATATTCAACACGTTCATCAAAAGCCAACATGGTCAAAACAAATGCAAAGTGTCCGTATGAAGCAGAGCATGAAGAAAAGGGAGTGGCAAAATTGTAAAATGAAGCAGTGGAAGAATGATAAATAAGAAAACAAGAGGATGGCTCAACTAGAATTAAGAATGGCAAAGAGGTTATTGTGGTGCATTAATTGTGGCATGATTGGAATGAAATTTGGAACAAGAGTTGTGCGCAAAAGAGGAATGGAAAATCGTGTAAATAAATTAATGAAGCAATGGCACGACTGACATGTGCGAAAGCAGAATGGAAAGAAAGGTGAATTGAAGAAAAGACGAATGGCTCAATTGGAACAAAAAGAAGAAGATGCAAGAGAGACACGTAATACCCCAATTATTTTGTATAGATGTATGCATATACAAATTTATAGACACATGAATATTAATTGGTGTCTATATACGTGACATTTGTTGGTATATTAATTGGTGTATATATATATATTATTTTGAAGTGATTAATGTAGACATATGCAATTAAATGATTTATTTATTGGTGTAGAAGTATATATGCATATGTATATATATAGGTATATATTAATTGATATATGTATTAATATATTATTACTAAACATATAGTAAGGTTGGTTAATAGTAATATATAGTATTAAAAAATATAATAATAATAATAATAATAATAATAATAATAATAATAATAATAATAATAATAATAATAATAATAATAATAATAATAATAATAATAATAATAATAAAATGAATAAATAAATCATAGATATGAGTAACTTAACCATATAAATCATAGATATGATTAATATTAACGTAATTAGAAACATTAACTTAACCAAATAAATCATATATATGAGTAACCATATCTAGATGGCTAAGGTGTATATATATATATATATATATATATATTAACATATATGGGTAATGATATATATAGATATATGGGCAACATATTCAAACCTATTATAATATAAATTTAAAACCGATAAATTGAGGGTTACAATCTATATAAGAAGATAAATGCAGTAACATACTTAAATTCAATCCGTACTTGCAACTTTTATATATATATATATATATACACGTATGTATGCATATAATGATCTGTATATCCGCACGCAAATCCATGTACAATAATTTGATATGAAAAATTTCGTCCTTTCCGTGAATTGATTGAATTATTATATATGTATATAATGATTTGAACGCAAATTATTCTGTGAATTGATCGGCGCGCACGTATTATTTTGAGAGTTGATTGATATATCATGCGTGTAATATTTATATGTAATGATCGCCAAAAACTCTCCAGAAAAAATTAAAATAAATGGAAAGTTTCAATTTCAAAAAGGTCAACAATTTACGAGTTTGACCCCCGAGACTCTATATAAATCCTCCTACTTTACTCATTTCATTCATCTCAAAACAAGAGTTAAAATTTTTCTTACTCTTTCTCTGCGTCCTTTTTGACCCCTTCAGTCCCTTTTCTTTTCTTGAGCTATTTTAAATAGCCTGTGAAGTAGTAACAACGAAGTACTATAAAGATTTAGAAAACGATTTCAAGGTGAAATTCTTTTCTTTCTTTTAAGTTATTATTTTGATTTAAATAATTCTTGCTTGTGTGCTTAGTTTAATTCATGTTTTTTATTTTTACTATTAAATTATTGTATTACCCATGACAGAGAAAGTATGCTCTGTAATTGCGTCTTATTCGATCTCCTACATTAGAAATCGAAAGTCATCCTTCTTGTTTGAGAAAGTATGCTATGTAGTTGCGTCTCGTACGATCTTCTACATTAGAAATCGAAAGTCATTGTGTCATTTATGTAAATGTTGATTTATGGTGTTATACTGTTGCTGTGTTTAATTACTGTTGAAAAATTTAATTCTTCGTGTGTGCTCCAACCTTTTGAATTGGTTGTCAGGATTGGTACCAGAGTGGACTGAGTTTTAGGAGTGATCCCATTTCACAGAGAAGGATTTGAGTTTCATGATTGATCTCTTTCCCTAGATCTGGAACACAGAGGTTAACCCATTTTGATCTAAATTACAACTGAAATAATATATTATTTGAATCGATTAAATCCTTGAAAGTGTTTGATATGCTTGTAATATTTGGTTGGAATAATGAATTAAATAGATGGAATGATTCACTGAGCTTTTTAGCTCACCCCCTCATTTTTCATATTTCAGGAAATTAATTCATCAGTCTATGTGGAAGGTTATTTATTAGGAATTCTTTTGTGTTTATTTATTTCATTATAGGACATGTGGGCCCAAGCCAAATTAATTATTTTTGTTTTGAAGTTATTTTTCACTACAAAGGTTCATGTACTCAGAATTTTAGAAATAAATAAATCAAAGATTTTATTTATTTATAATGTCATGAATTATTTTGTACATAAACTAATATACGCAAGAAGTCTCTTAGAAAGAAAACAAAAAAAAGTAGCACGGGCTCGCCTATCGGGCAGCCTAAGATTATTGATTGAAGAAAATTATACCGTCGGACGACGGGACGATGGGTCTCGAGAGGTGGGGTGTTACAAGACCAAAGAACTGAAGTCAAGTGATTTTTTGGGGTTTTGTGGGCCGACATGCTGCCGCGATAGTATGGTTGGTCATGCATTTTTTTTATTTTTTCATTTATTTCGTGTTTTAGCTTTTTGTTTTAAGGAGAGTACAAATAGAATATTCTTAGGGTTTTTTATATTATTCAGAGTTTAAAAAGACTGTGACAACCAGAATTGGAGAGCTTAAGTAAAGACAGAAAAGAACGATGAACAAGGTCAACATTTCGAGTATGATCGTTTGTTTATTTAATTCTTCGATGATTACTCTTTCAACTATGTCTGTCTTGATTCTTTCAATTTCTAGGATGTAATTTAGATTGTAGGAACTTTTGATCTTTGTTTTGATTAATCTATTTTTGAGGTATTGTTTTATACTCCGTGTTCTTAATGCTTTTTATTGATTGACCACCTATAAATTGATTTGAGACTGTTGAGCTAACTTGGGAGAGAGGTTCAACAATTGAAAAATCAGAGTATAGACCTAAAACAATCAATTGACCCAGAGGAAGTTGATTTTATAGGAGGTTACACGTGATTATTATGTTTAATACATTAGTTTGTTGACTATACGCTTCGAGAGAGGGTATTAGACAGTTTGACTGATATGATTAAGGCATTGTTGCTAACCCTACAAGTACACAGGTCCGCACTAGTAGTAACCGGTGAGACCGGATATCGTCCTCAGGGAAATAGGTTTATTAAAGTATCTTAAATCCTAATTTAATGTTGGTTTTCATTTTATCAAGACTCCGATTGGGGTTGGTTTGTCAATTTTTGAACTAGAACCTAAACTAATCAAAAGCAGTAAAATTCTTTTTTTGAAAACTATATGAAAAGGCTGTCTAGGAGAGTAAATGCCTCCGTATGACTTGTGATTCTTATTTCAGATCATGAAATATCTACACTATGAGTTATAACACCTACAATTGAAACCCTCTCTCGAGGTGCCTCAATTTCTATTAGTGTTGTCTTATAATGCCCTCTCTCGAGGTGCTTAATCAACAACCTAATGTTATATGATCTAAAATCCTGTGCAACCCCTAGAACAGTTAACAACCTTCCGGTCAATCAACCAATCTAAGTTTATACTGTAACAACCTACCATTAAACCTCTCTTTTGAGTTAGTCTAATGATTTGAACTCATCATGTCTATGGCTAGTAAACATCAAGCGTTAAGCATACACAATATAGAATAGTGCTTTTAAATCAGTAACTTCAATAAGATATCACAGTTCAAACTTTAGAGATTTATATACTAGACAATTAAAACTAACTAACTTGACATTGAAGTAATTGAAAACATCAAAAAGTAATAAACAAAGTTAAACATATTCAAAATTTGATCTAAATCTTCAATCCCTTCTTGAAACTCTTAGACTGTTGTTCGAGGAGATCTTCAATCCCTTCTTGAAACTCTTAGACTGTCGTTCGTCCTCGAACAATGACTCTATTTAAGGTGTTATCCTATGCCATAAAAATAAATTCATTATTTACTCATCATTGTGACCTCTATCTTCCATCCCTACAGTATGATTCATTAACACATCCCTAGGGTCATTCAGGTTGTCTAAATTTTCAATTCATCTGTCATTCTTTTTTAACTTCACCCTCTCATCTGTTAGTATCTCAATCATCCTAGACTTTGTAGGTGATTTGCAGGCATCATCCCACTCACAGAAATCCTTTCCTAATACCTAAGTACACAGAGCGTCTCAATTCTCTCCTCTATCTATCTTCTACTTAGTTCAAACTATAGTCCGGATTAGAGGTATTTTCTCTAGGTTGTAACGTGGTTTGGCTCAAGGTGCAAGTAAACCTAGAATTTCATTCTAACTCAAGTGTGCACTCATAGCAATAATACCAACCTCTTTTGTCTAATTTTTCTTCAGTACAAACTTATCATCTTTGTTCAACCCCTTTTTCTATTTTTTCATGCTCATAACCTTGTTTCATAGCTCTCCCAAACTTATTTCGTCTCTTGCACTCCAAATTGTGCCCACATGCATTCTCATATAGAAATAGAGGCTCAACTTTCATTGACAATACTGAACTAACTCTTCTTCAGGAAAATTATTTCTTTTTTTTAATATTTCATAAAAATATGAAAAGCAATTGTGTTTCAATGTTAGCATCTCCTCTTTTTTTCACACTTCTGAATAGTAAGAATTATAACCATGAGTGCTCACAAATAAGTTCAACTCAAATATTAAAAACATTGATAAGGTGTGTCTAAATGTGATGTTTGGGTTTACAACAAGAAAACAGGCTATAAGGCTCGAAATTGGCTGCAAAAGGTTATGAATGTTGGGACTGGCCTTTAGGCTCCTACTCAAACAAAGATGACCTACTTTATTTTCCTCCTATAATCATTCCTAAGCATTATTCTAGGTAGATTTGATTATTTCAAGAATCTGTAGAAAATTCTCTCCATTTGTAGTTTAGTTTCCACTTCTCACTTTCCTCTACTTTGGATTCTCAATCTACTTAAGATTAAAAGGGTTTGTGTAAGTCAAATTTTTGACAAACCAAACACATAGACTATTTGAAGGAATCGTAGTTCTTTGCCTCATTACACTGAAGGAATTTTACAATTTTATAGGTCACTCAGTGAAATTTTTTTTAGAACTATGATTATATAATTATAGCATGGACAATCTAGCCTAAATGATTTCCTAAATGACTTTTACTATATGTTCCTAAAATGCTTCTAAAGTATGCAAAACAAAGTATTATGAAGGAAAAGTAACTATAAAATTGACAGAAACGAACAAAAAAACTAAACCTGATGTGTGTCGAAGTGTGAAGCACCCCCAAAGTTGAATGGTGCCTTGTCCTCAAGAGCACATTGATTTGCATACATGAGAAAGTACACATCATGACATGCATTCAAAAATAGAAAAATTAGTTTGGAGAGCACAAAAATTCTATGCATAGGCATTACTATTAATAAGAGTTAATGCATAATCAGAAATAATTATCCATTGTCAACAGAAGTGAAGTTTAAAGCAAACAACGATAAAGAAAAGGGAAAGAAAACTAGGAATCAGAGGTCTCCTCCAAAAACTTCTGCCTCCGTGATGAAATCATTCTCGTCTTTTCCGTCATCGTCATCATCGTCCTCATCATCAACTACCAGTGGAGTCGGGGGAGCTGGTGGTGCACAACATGTCATGGCCATTTAGGGCATGCAACAGGAAGGAGGAAGATATGCCTGTGCCATAGTCGGATCGGAGCAGTGTAGCCACCGAGTGATGTAAGCCATCCAATGCATCATGACGTGAGGATCAGAGGGTGGTGAAGCAGATGATGATGGCGCAAGAACAGTCGAGGAGGATAGTGGCGTGCTAATAGGAGGAGCAGGAGCGGCTGCAGTGCCGGCTGGGTCAGCAGATGGCTGTGGTGACTTTGTAGAGGCTCGGTGCCTCTTAGCTGGAGTGGCAGTGAGCATCTTCATGACAATATGATCCTTCATCTTCAACAGGGGCTCACTCCTTTCTCAAAGGACCCCAGCTCTTTTGCATAACTCAGTGATGAGGGTAGGATAGGGAAGGCCCACGTTGGTCTTGTCGATAGAAGACCGTATAGGGCTGGAAATAATTGTCCCAACATTGATTGGGAACCCCTTCATGATGCAGTACACCAGCACAACTCTCTCTACACTAACCTTGTTAATGGTTAAGGAAGGAAGAAGGTTAGCACAAACCAAATAAAGCCACACCTTTGTCGGGGTCTGAAATATCGTCTTCACGAGGTTGACAGGCCGATCATTGTAACAAATCCAAGAGGCTCCATCAACACAAAGAGTCTGTAGACATCGTTTGGATCAAAACGAGGCAAAACAGTGTAGTATTCATCCGGTGAATCTGTGGGAAGGTCGTATACTTCGTTAATGGTTTCAAATTCAGTTTAATTCTGTACCGTCAGGGGCTTCGAACGAGAGGAGATGAATACTTGGTTTCTGGCTAGCCGGAGTAACGATATTGAGAAGAAGAATCTGAAGGATTTCGGTTGAAGGCTACCTTCTATTCGATAGATCGCCAATAGGCATTGGCTCATTTGTTCTAGTCAGACCTGCTCAAAATCTTCCATCCGATGGGAGACCTAGGAGTGGAAGAAAGCACTGAGATAAGTAAACTAGGAGCTTCGGCCTCTCCCCGGGGAAGAGATAGTTGGGTCTGTTGCACTGAACTTGACCCACTTCTCACGGACCCAAACTGCTGTGCCCTCCTTGTCAACTGCGTTGGCATATAACTCTTGTAGTACCAAAATCATTGTAGTCGAGGGTGCCTGAATGAGTCGTTCCCAATGAAAAACAACTACTACTATGTCTATGCCGATGTTGCACTTTTCTTGCATCAACATAATGCCCCGCTCCAAAATGAGATGTCGGTTAGATCGTATGAGATTGAATCGCTGTTTTGCTGCAGCCCTTCAGAATTGAGCTCGGTTTGTGGGCGGTGGAGGTGGTGCTGGTTGCTTCCCTTTAGAAGTAGGATGTTTTATTAGAGGAGGCCTACAAACATAACATTAGAGGGTAAGGATAACATCACTTCTTATAAAATAGTGTGGCTATTGAAACTAGATACTAAAAGTGATTCTAGACAAGTCAAAGTGCTCTAATCCAAAAGCCAGTCACCCAAAACATCAAAAATGTCGATCAAGATCATCAAAAGGCAGCCATCACAACAAAAACATTCAATCAAGATGTCAACTAAGTGCCCATCAACTAATTGAAACAAGGGAAACAATAGCCTAAAGTGTTCATAGATACTGATTTTGCAAGTCCCTTGCTTCCAATATTTCAACACTCATTCAAAAATGGACGAAAAGAATAGGAATTTGAAAAGTTTTGAGCAAAACAAGTCATTTCAAGCATGAATAGTAAATCTAAATCCTAAAACTTACCTAAACACGAAAATGAAACAAGGAAATAATGAAAACTAAAGTAAAAACACTTACATTGTTGCTAGGAAAAGAAAAAGGCACCCTGAAATTTGCAAGAGAAATGAAGAGCCACAGAGAAACTCAAAAGATTTTGGAACAGAATGAAGAAAAATGACTGCGATCTAACTTAAAAAAGATGCACGAACCACAGTCAGTGCTTTATAGACCGTGGTCCATGTGTGAAATTTTAAACTACACGATTCTAGGTTTTAGTCTAGCGTGGTCCATAGAATTATACAACACTTTGGATCGCGGTACATAAGGTGCTTAGAAAATGGTCATTCTGTGACCACGGTACACGGAAGTGTATTCTTCTGGTGATCGCGGTACATGCAATGTATGCCCCAAGTATCTTCTAGTGACCGCAGTACACAGAACAAAACATTCTGTGGACCGTGGTAAGTGCACAAAGAATACAGTTCCTCTTTTTGTGGACCACGGTAGGCAGAATTAAGATGCCCTTTTCTCCTTTTCTCCTCTTTTTCTTTTTTTTTTTTACTTAAACCTATGCTACTTAAAACGTATGAAATTAGTTGGTAATACCTACATAAATCCTAGAAAATAAAACCAAACAAATAAAAACAATCATAAACACAAGAAAATAGAAATCAGTAGTGGGTTGCCTCCTACTTAGCTCTGTGTTTAACGTCATTAGCTCGATGAGGATACGACGCTTCAGTCTTTAAATACTGCTATCTCCACGATCTACGTTGGCCACCCGTAGAATATTTTCAATCTCTTACCGTTCACTTTGAATTTGCGGCCATCCAGCAAGCTTTGCACTTCCACTGCACCATACGGGAAAACTTGTGTAACTAGGAAAGGTCCTAACTAATGAGACTTTAGTTTGCCTGAAAACAACTAGAGTGGCGAGTTAAACAACAACACTTGCTGGCCAGGTTTGAACTCTTTTTTCTCAATGAGTTGATCATGCCATTTCTTAGTCTTTTCTCTATAGATGGTGTTATTTTCAAAAGCATCCTGACGAAACTCCTCGAGTTCAACAAGTTGAAGTAGACGGTTCTCTCCATAAGCCTTTGCATCAAAATTTAACTTCTTGATGGCCCAGTAAGCTCTATGCTCTAATTCACAAGGTAGGTGACAGGATTTTCCATACAACAACTGATACGAAGACATGCCAACGAGCGTCTTAAATGTTGTCTTGTATGCCCTCAATGGATCGTTTAATTTCAGAGTCCAAGCTCTACGATTTGTTCTAACCGTCTTTTGTAATATTGCCTTAATCTTTCGGTTAGACACTTCAGCTTGCCCATTAGCCTGTGGATGATAAGGCAGTGCAACCTTGTGTTGCACTCCGTATTTGGTGAGAAGGTTATTGAAGATTTTATTGTAGAAATGTAAACCTTCATTACTCACAATTGCTCTAGGGGCGTGGAAACGAGAAAAGATGTTGCGAGAGAGAAACTTCAACACAACTCTGGCATCATTCTTGGATGTAGCCACTGCTTCAACCCATTTAGAAACATAATCAACATCAACCAGTATATATTGTTTGCCATCCGAGGGTGGGAAAGGTCCCATGAAGTCTATCCCACAAACATCAAACAATTGGACCTCCACAAAAGAGGTGAGAGACATTTCATTTTTTTTTGGAAATGTTTCCCTGTTTCTAGCACACTTAACATGTCTTCACAAATTAATAGGCATCCTTTAGCATACTCAGCCAATAAAATTCGCTCTCAAGAACACGCCTTGTTGTACGTTGATGGCTGTAATGACTATTATACGGTGAAGCATGACAATCATGAGGGACCTTGTTAAATTCAGCTTCCAAAATGCAATGACAGATCACTTTATCAGCACATCTCTAGTAGAGAAAGGGATCATCCCAAAAATAGAACTTGCTTTCATGTATGAAGCGCTTGAGGCGACTGTGAGACAAATTTGGTGGAGTGGCACCTGTGGCTTTATAGTTGGCAGAATCTGCGTACCATGGCGCGTTGTCACTGATAATCAAGAGGTGCTCGTCAGGAAAAACTTCCACTATGCTTGTTGGATCCGGATTTGCTTCATTGGATAAGCGAGACAAGTGATCTGCAACCACATTCTCTGTTCCCTTTTTGTTTATCACCTCTATATCAAACTCTTGCAACAATAAAACCCATCTTATTAGTCTGGGCTTTGCATTCTTCTTTGTGAAGAGCTGACGAATAGTTGCATGATCAGTAAAGACCTTGACATGTGATCTCACAATGTATGACTGGAACTTGTCACATGCAAAGACAACAACCAACAACTCCTTTTCAGTGGTAGTATAATTCTTTTAAGCATCATCCAATGTTTTGCTTGCATAGTATATAGCTCTAAACATTTTATCTCGTCTTTGTCCTAATACGCCTCCAACAGCATAATCACTAGCATTGCACATAATCTCGAACGTTTTCCCCCAAAGTGGTGTAGACATAATAGGAGCAGACATTAGAGCCTTCTTTAGTGTATTTAAGGCTTCAACACACTCAACTATGAAATTAAATTCGGCATCCTTTTCAAGCAAACTGCACAATGGTCAAGTGATTTTAGAGAAATTCTTAATAAATCTTTAATAAAAACCAGTGTGCTTCAAGAAACTACGCACTTCTCGCATCGACATTGGGGATGCCAGCTTCTCAATGGCTTGAATTTTTGCCCTATCGACCTCAAGACCATTAACAAAAACTTTATGGCCCAAAACAATGCCTTCTCGAACCATAAAGTGATACTTTTTCCATTTGAGAACCAAGTTCTTTTCTTCACAACGAGATAAGACTTTTTTCAGATTAAGCAGGCATTCATCAAATGTTGCACCAAACATAGAAAAATCATCCACAAACACCTCCATGATGTCTTCAATCATGTCTGCAAAAATTGCTATCATACATCTCTAAAAGGTGGCTGGTGCATTACACAAACCAAATGACATCCTCCGAAATACATACGTCCCATATGGACAAGTGAAGGTTTTCTTCTCCTGATCCTCTGGTGCAATGACTATCTGATTATACCTGAAATACCCATCTAAAAAATAATAAAAATCATATCTAGCAATCCGATCTAACATTAGATCCACAAAAGGCTAAGGGAAATGATCTTTGCGGGTGGCTTTATTCAGGTTTCTATAATCTATGCACACACGCCATCCTGTAGTTGTCCTTGAAGCAATTGTCTCTCCTTTCTCATTTGTGACAATCGTGATCCCTCCTTTCTTAGGCACAACATGGATGGGGCTAACCCAAGGTGCATCTGAGATGGCATAAATAATTCCTGCATTCAACCATTTCATTACTTCCTTCTTCACCACATCATTTATGATGGGGTTAAGTCTTCGTTGGTGCTCCACTGCAGGCTTATGTGAATCTTCCATTAAAATCTTGTGCATGCAAATAGCCAAACTTATCCCCTTTATGTCTTTAAAAGTCCATCCTATAGCAGCCTCGTGATCATTACAAGAACTTCTCTTCTTGAGCAGGGGTTAATGAAGAGGAGATGATGACTGGAAAGGATTTGTGCTTATCCAAATAAGCATATTTTAAATGTTTTGGAAGCAGTTTTAGATTAATGGCCCTGGGAGCTTCTTGAACATCTTTAGATTGATGAGCTTCAGATAATGGTGCTTCTAAACTGTTAGGCTTTGGTGGGTATGCTTCTAAAGCTAACACAATTAGGTTCTCATCTTCAGACATAGGTTGGGGGAAAGAAATTGAACAAGAAATACATACCACCAAATCATCTTGAGAGCTCAATTCATCTACAACCTCAACAATGCAAGAATTTATAACATCTACCTTTTTGCATTAATGCAAGTCACTAGGGTAGTTCATTGCCTTGTAGAGATTGAAAACAACTTGTTCTTCATTCACTCTCAAGGTTAATTCTCCCTTATTTACATCTATTAGTGCACGACCTGTAGCCAAGAATGGTCTCCCAAGGATAAATGGTATCTCATAGTCTTCTTCCAAGTCTAAAACTACGAAGTCAACTGGAAATATGAATTTATCGACCTTGACTAACACATCTTTAATAATACCCTTTGGGTATGTTAAAGGTATGTTCGCTAACTGAAAAGTAATTATGCTTGGCTTGATTTTTGACATTCCCAACCTCTTGCACACTGATAAAGGCATGAGATTAATGCTTGCCTCTAGATCACATAGTGTTTTCTCAAAGATTTCAGATCCTATGATGCATAGTATAGTAAAACTGCCCAGATCTTTCAATTTCTGAGGAAGTTTCTTTTGGAGGATGACACTACATTCTTCAATAAGCTTCACGGTTTCAAAATCTTCTAACTTCCTCTTTTTAGACATAATCTCCTTCATAAACTTTGCATAGTTGGGCATTTGTTGTAGAGCTTCTGCAAATGGAATGCTGATATGGATCTTCTTGAACATTTCCCGAAATTTGGCAAATTGTTCATCCAACTTTTTCTTTTGGAACCTTTGAGGGAATGGCAATGGTGGAGACTCGAAGACCTTACCCTCTTGAATGACACTTCCCTTTGTTTTTCTTTGTGATTTTGGAGGCTCTTCATTTTGTACAGCTGGTTGCCTTGAAAGATTCTTCTCGTAACGAACAACATCTTCAGCTTCAACGGATGGCATAGTTGGATATGGTGGGCTTGCTACTTCTTTTCCACTTCTAGTCATCACCGCTTTGCAGCTCTCTTTTGGATTAACTTGAGTGTCACTTGGAAATGAACTACGCTGTTGGTTTGAAACTATATGTGCTAACTGTCCCACTTGAGTTTCTAAACTTTTAACTATAACATTCATATTTCTAATTTGGATCTCAATACCAGAAACTCTATTGTTGCTTACTTTATGTGCACACTTTTAAATAGATAAAGAGATGCAAAAATACATTCTTTAGATGATGAATTAATAATATGCAACATAGATAGACCCTAGACATAAAAAAAATAATACAACAAATTATAAGTGTAACTAGGGAAAATAATGTAGTACATTCAACAAGTAATAATAAACTTGGGGAGGCCCAAGGTCGAACCACAAGGATTGGAATAAATTTCTAAAAC
>JAJIYU010012073.1:0-14836 GCA_030144865.1 Tinospora cordifolia | reverse complement strand
TGACAAATATACATATTTATACGTATATGTGTTTTAAATCCAAATTTTGGTTATTACGTCACTAAAGTTTCATGTATTACAATTATTATGTCACTAAAATTTCAGGTATTACAATTATTACGTCACTAAAATTTCAGGTATTACAGTCCATGTGCCTATTTCATGTGTAATTTGCACAAAACGAACTGGTGACTGCGGTCCACGGTTTTTTTCATTGTGAGTGAGGAGCGCGGTCCTCAGTGTGATGTTCAAATGCATGTTCTGTGGACCACGGTCAGTGAAATTGCTTACACTGGTGACCGCGGTCCTTATGTTTCCTCACAAAACCATCATTCTGTGGATTGCGATCTACAACTTAAGGATCGCGGTCTACAGTGTTCAATTTGTGTATTCTGTCTGTGACCAAGGTCAGCATGTCATGGACTGCAGTCTACAGTTTGATGGACCTTTTTTAGTCAATTGTAAGTGTATAACACAATTTCTCCATGAAAACTAACAAACTTAACGCAAAAATATAATTATGCAAACTCCTATAGTGGGTTGTCTCCCACTCAGCGCTAAATTTAATGTCGTTAGCTCGACGCGGATACGCTGCTTCAATTATTGAGGAAAATTGTATCCACCATCTATTTTGGACCACTGTAGAAAATCTTCAGTTTTTGGCCATTCACCTGGAACTTGTGACCATCCACCAGGCTTTGCACCTCTACTGCTCCATACGAGAAGACTTGAGTTACTAAAAATGGTCCCGACCATCGAGATTTAAGCTTACCCGGAAACAAACGGAGTCTTGAATTGAAAAGAAGTACTTGCTGCCCAGGTTTGAACTCTTTTTTCTTTATGATTTGATCATGCCATTTCTTCACGCGCTCTCTGTAGATGGTGTTGTTCTCAAATACTTCTCTGCGAAATTCTTCAAGTTCTACGAGCTGCAACAACCGATTTTCACCACAAGCCTTCGCATCGAAATTTAACTTCTTTATCGCCCAATAGGCTCTGTGTTCTAACTCGCAAGGCAAGTGACAAGATTTCCCATACAGTAATTGATAAGGAAACATACTTATGGGTGTTTTAAACGATGTTCTATAGGCCACAATGCATCATCTAACTTGAATGCCCAGTCCTTGCGGTTTGTACCAACCGTTTTCTGCAGAATTGACTTGATTTTCAGATTAGACACTTCAGCTTGCTCGTTAGTTTGAGGATGATAAGGTAGGGCAACCTTGTGCCTCACGCCATACTTAGTGAGAAGGTTGTTGAAGACTTTGTTGCAAAAATGTGTTCCTTCATCACTCACAATGGCTCTAGGAGTACCAAAATAAGAGAAGATATTTCTTGTAAGGAATTTAAGGACCACTCGTGCATCATTCTTTGTTGGCCACAGCCTCCACCCACTTAGAGACATAATCAACCGCTAACAGGATGTATTGCTTGCCAGCTGATGGTGGAAATGGCCCCATAAAGTCAATGCCCCACACATCAAACAATTCCACTTCTACAAATGATGTAAGAGGCATTTTATTCTTCTTGGAAATGTTTCCTTGCTTCTGACATGCCTCACAAGTCTTGACAAACTGATAGGCATCTTTTAACATGCTTGGCCAATGAAACTCACTCTCAAGGACACGTCTAGCTCTTCTTTGATGGCTATAGTGACCACTATAAGGTGAAACATGGTAATCATGAAGAACTTTGTTAATTTTATGGTCAGGAATGGAACGACGAATCACCTTGTCAGCACACCTCCGGTAAAGAAAATGATCATCCCAAAGATAGAACTTACTTTCATGTATAAAATGTTTTAACCGGATCTGAGATAGATCTGGTGGTGTTACGCTTGTGGCTTTGTAGTTAGCAAAATCTGCATACCATGGAAGGATGTCATTTGTTGCCAAGAGACGCTCATCTTGGAAGACCTCCACTATCCCCTTTGAATCAGGATTTGCTTCATTTGACAGGCGAGACAAGTGGTCAGCCACAACATTTTCTGTACCCTTCTTGTCTATTACTTCAATACCAAATTCTTGCAGAAGCAAGATCCACCTTATTAATCTTGGTTTGGCATCCTTCTTAGTAAACAGCTGTTTGATTGCAGCATGGCCGGTGAAAACCTTGACATGTGAGCCCACAATGTATGATCTGAACTTGTCACAAGCGAAAACGACAACTAACAACTCCTTTTCAGTGGTTGTGTAGTTCTTTTGAGCATCATCTAATGTTTTGCTTGCATAATAAATGGCTCTGAACATTCTATCACGCCTTTGTCCCAAAACTGCTCCTACTGCATAATCACTAACATCACACATGACTTCGAATGGTTCTCCCCAAACTAGTGTTGACATTATTGGAGCAGTTGTCAAGGCTTCCTTAAGTGTGTTAAAATCATCAACACACTCAGCTGTGAAGATAAATTCCGCCTCCTATTTCCAACAACTGGCATAGAGGACAAGTTATGTGAGAGAAGTTCTTGATAAATCTTCGATAAAACCCTATGTGCCCCAAGAAGCTCCTCACCTCACGCACTGTTGTTGGTGGCGACAAATTCTCTATGGCTTGAATTTTTGCTTTATCAACTTTTAGGCCATTAACAAAAACTCTATGGCCCAACACAATGCCTTCCCGAACCATGAAGTGACATTTCTCCCAATTTAAAACTAGATTCTTTTCTTCGCATTGGGAGAAAACTCATTTCGGATTGTGGAGACATTGTTCAAATGTCTCACCAAACACCGAGAAGTCGTCCATGAATACCTCCATGATGTCTTCAATCATATCAGCAAATATTGCCATCGTGCATCGCTAGAACGTTGTTGGTGTATTGCATAGGCTGAATGGCATTCTCTTAAATGCATAAGTGCCATATGGACGAGTGAAAGTAGTATTTTCTTGATCTTCTGGTGCAGTGACTATTTGATTATATCCAGAATATCCATCCAAGAAATAGTAGAAATCATATCCAGCAATACGATCCAACATTTGATCAACAAAAGGTAAAGGGAAGTGATCCTTACGAGTTGCTTTGTTCAGCTTCCGATAATCTATGCAAACTCGCCATCCTGTTGTTGTTCTAGAAGCTATGGACTCTCCTTTTTCATTTGTAATCACAGTCATTCCCCCTTTCTTAGGCACAACATGAATTAGGGCTAACCCATGGTGAATCTGATATAGCACAGATGATTCCAGCTTTAAGCCACTTCATAACCTCTTTCTTCACCACTTCTTTCATAATTGGATTGAGCCTTCGCTGATGTTCAACTGTTGGTTTGTGTGAGTCCTCCATTAAGATTTTATGCATGCAAATGGCCGGACTTATTCCTTTGATATCTTGAATAGTCCATCCTAATGTAGATTTATGTTCTTGTAACACCTTCAGTAGCTTTCCTTCTTGAACAGGTGCAAGTGATGAAGATATAATAACTGGAAGTAATTTGCTTACATCCAAAAATGCATATTTTAAATGCTCCAATAGCTGTTTCAACTCCACTTCCTTGGGATGCTCTTGAACACTTTCAGATGACTGATTTTCAAACAATTGTTTCTCTTTACTGTGGAAATCTGGTGCGCTTGCTTCTAAGGCTAGCACCACAAACTGCTCTTCTTCTGTCATAACTTCAGGAAATGTCAATGAACGAGAGATGCTTCCCACCAACTCATCTTGTGAACTTAGTGCCTCTACTACCTTGCCAATGCAAGAGTTTAGGATCTCCATCCTGTTGCATTCATGTAGGTCACTAGGATATTGCATTGCCTTGTACAGATTAAAGATCACCTTCTCATCATTAACTCTTAGAGTTAATTCTCCCTTGTGTACATCAATGAGAGCATGCCCGGTAGCTAGAAATGGTCTTCCAAGGATAAGTGGTATCTCATAATCTTCCTCCATGTCTAGAACCACAAAATCCACTGGAAATATGAACTTATCTACCTTAACTAACACATCCTCAACCACTCCTTTAGGATATGTTAAAGATCTATCAGCTAGTTGGAGAGTAATGGTTGTTGGCTTGATTTCTGTCATTCCCAACCTTTTACATACAACCAAAGGCATCAGATTTATGCTTGCTCCGAGATCACATAATACCTTCTCAAAAATTTCAGACCCAATATTGCAAGGTATAGTGAAGCTACCTGGATCTTTCAACTTTTGAGGAAGCTTCTTCTGTAGGATTGCACTGCATTCTTCAGTGAGCTTGACTATTTCAAAAGCCTCCAGCTTTCTTTTCTTGGACATGATCTCCCTCATAAACTTTGCATAGTTGGGCATTTGTTGCAAAGCTTCAACAAATGGAATGTTTATATGAATTTTCTTAAACATATCCAAAAATTTAGCAAACTGTTCATCCATCTTCTTTTTCTAAAACCTTTGAGGAAACGGTAAGGGTGGAGTTTCAGAAATTCGGCTCTCTTGATTTGTTCTTTCTTTGGCCTTCCCTTTTAAAGATGTCAGATCTTCATGTTGACTTTTGGATGACTTTGGCTCATCCTTCTAATTGTTAATAGCTCCCTCAGCTTCATTAGGTAGTATACTTGGATTTGGAGGACCTACTACCTCTTTGCCACTCCTTGTAGTAACCGCCTTGCAACTCTCTTTTGGATTTACTTGAGTATCACCTGGAAAAGAACTCCGCTGTTGGTTCGACACTATATGTGCCAATTTCCCCACTTGTGTTTCTAGATTTTTAACAGTAGCATTAATGCTGCCAACCTGAAGTTCAATTCCGAAAACTCTTGTGTCATTCCTGTCAACCCTGCCAGTATAATATTTGAAGAATCTTGAGTGCATACTCATCATTTCATCTGGTTTATCTTCCAAAGATGGCTTCTTGTCTTGCAAAGGCTGCTGATTGACAAATCCTGGAGGCATTTGAGCATTTTTATTGTTTGCATATGAGAAATTCTCATGGTTTCTCACACCCAGATGGTAATACTTTGGAACATTATATCCTCCAACTAGTGCTTGATACCCATTGAATCTGTTCATTGCATTCATCTGTTCAATTGAAGCCTCTCCATGAAAGGATGACTTGTTACTTTCGGCAATGGAGTGCACTTGTTGATGTTGTTGAAGTTGTGCTCCACTATTCTTTTCTTCCACCAAATTCAACCTATGGGTCATTGCTGCAATTTGGGCATGCAAGGCACTGATCTCATCAACTTCATGAATTCCCACTCTCTTAGCTATACTTTTTTCTGTACCATGTCCATAAGCGTTAGCTGCCATGTTCTCAATCAGTTGAGTTGCCTCTGTGGTTGATTTCCCATCAAAGATCCTCCACTTGCTGAATCTACCAATGCTCTTGTGGGTGATGTAAGTCCACTATAAAACATCTGAATTTGAAGCCAAGGTAGATAACCATGTTGTGGGCAACGCCTTAGTAGGTCTTTAAATCTTTCCCAAGCCTCATATAAAGATTCAAACTCAGATTGTTTGAAAGAACTTATCTCCCCTCACAGCTGATGCACTTTGGCTGGTGTGAAGTACTTTTGTAGAAACCTCTGACCCATTTCTTCCCAAGTTGTGATACTTCCTAGAAGTAAGGTTTGCAGCCAGCTTTTTGCTTTATCCCTTGAGGAAAAGGGAAACGATTTCAGCCTAAGCTGACCTTCAATTACTCCATGGATTTTTTCATTATCGCATATTTCCATGAATGAATTTAGATGTACCATTGGATCTTCGACAGCTGAGCCTCCAAACTGTTGTTGCTGCACCATGGTGATCAAAGACGGTTTCAACTCAAAAGTGTTTGCATTAATGGGTGTCCTTGCTATTCCTGAGTAGTTGTTGTTCAAAATGGGTTTGAAGAAGTCTCGCAATGGTGCCTCTCCGTTATTACCAACACCCGAACTACCACTTTCAACCATGTTTGATGCACGTTCTTGAGCATCCAACCGAATTTGACTGATTGTCTTCAGCAAATCTGGATCGTAGGTGTCACAAGGGCGTTCACTCATACAAGCCTGAAACACACAAACGCAAACAGATTAAGTATATTCAATGTATTCTTGAGTAATGATATGATAAATCAATTAATATGTAATTATAAAATAAGATATCGTATTGACTAAAACCAAACCAAATTCGACTTGTTTTAAAAACACTAACATTGTTTATTCCCCGGCAACGACGCCAAAAACTTGTTAACAACCCTGCAAGTGTACGAGATTGCAATAGTAATAACCGGTAAGACCGAGAATCGTCCTCAGGGAACAAGGGTTGCTGTTGATTTCTAAGACCAGAGTTACTAATGATCACGATTTTATCAAGACTAGATTGGATTTCGTTGAATTAATTTCAATACTAGAAACTGATCTAAACAAAGATAATAATAAGTTTGAAGAACTCAATAGATAAACATGTCTAGGACAGTGAATGCCGCTGCGTAGTTTGTAAATCTTCGTTGTAGTTATGAGTTAGCTAATCTATGAGTTATAGCATCAATGGTTAAAATCCTTTCCCAAGGTATTTCAACACTCACTAGATTTGTTTTGTCAAACCCTCTTCCGAGGCGTTCACTTAACAATCTATGTGTTTAGTCTAACAATCCCTGTGCAACTCTCTAGATTGTTCAACAATCTCCCGATCAATCAATTGGTCTAGGTCCAAATTGTGATATCCATCTTTTAGGCTTCTCTCCCGAGACAGACTAAAAGATTAAATTCAATACATCTATGGCCAGTAAACATAAGGCCTTAAGTCCACACAAGAAGGAATAGATCTATAACACAACAACTACAATTAGATATTACAAACCATGCTTTGAACATCACATCCTAGACAATAAAACTGATTAGCTAGACTTGAATTCAAAGGAAATCATAAAATTAAATTCAAAGAAGTAATACATACTCAAATCTCTTTTACAATCTTCAATAATCAATAAAAACCTAGTCTTTCATGCCCTAATAGTCGTCATAGTGTTTCTTCTTGGATCTCCTCTCCTCTTTACTCTAATTACCCTCTTCTATTTCTAGTCCCGCACTAAAAAACCTAAAAAATGCAAAAATCTCGTTATAAAATCTAGTGACCTTGGTCAGTGATCGTGGTCCATGCTTTTGATGTCAAAAACGCAAATTTCTCGCATTCTGTCCACCGCGGTCTGTAAGGTTTCTATGCACACCACATTCTGGTGACCGTGGTCTACAAATTAAGGACCGTGGTCACTAGTGCATTATTGATTGGTTCTGTTATTACTGCGGTCTTTCGTTCTTGGACTGTGGTCTTCTGGTATTTGCTCTTGATTCCATATCTTTTATGCCTTCTTCTGATGCATTCTTCTGTGTGTTTCAACCTGTATCTTGCAATACATGCAAATTCCTTTCCCAGACATCATTTTCTCATAGAAAAATATCAGAACTATAGAAAACAAAGCTTAAAAGTCATTAAACAATGTGAATCCCTAACTACATGCAACTATTGTTAATTATGCAATTCTTTACTTATATTTTCTCCTATTTCCTATAAAATACATCATTTTGCCTATTCTAATGTTAGTTTGCTATGTAACTAACACCTGCAATGATCAAAAACATGTACCACATTAACGAGTTTTCACCGAAGACTCAAAAAAGAAGTGACGCATCCAAATTTTGATGCGGGGATCAAAAAATTATTTCGTCACTTCGAGGTGTTTGTGGGAGGCAATTAGAACTTATTGGAAGTGTTCCCACGATAAAACCCCTCCTAGATTGCCTGCAGTGAGCAAAAATAGGTACCACGTTAATGAGTTTTCACCAGACTCAAAAAAGAATTGATGCATCCAAATTTTGATCCGGGGGCCAAAAAATTATTCTATTACTTCCAGGTGTTCATGGGAGGCAATTAGAACTTGTTGGAAGTGATCCTATGATAAAACCCCTCCTGGATTGCTTGCAGTGAGTAGAAACAGGTTTTGCGTCAACGAGCTTTTACTAAAGACTCAAAAAAGAAGTGACGCATCCAAATTTTGATCTGGGGTCAAAAAATTATTCTATCACTTCCAAGTGTTTGTGGGAGGCAATTAGAACTTGTTGGAAGTGGTCCTATGATAAAACCCCTCCTGGTTTGGCCACAGTGAGCAGAAATAAGTACCACGTTAACGAGTTTTCACTAAAGACTTCAAAAAGAAGTGACACATCCAAATTTTGATTCGGGGATCAAAAAATTATTCTGTTACTTTTGGGTGTTCGTGGGAATAAAACCCCTCTCGAATTGCCTGGAGTGAGTAGAAATAGGTACCACGTTAACAAGTTTTCACCTAAGACTTCAAAAAGAAGTGACACATCCAAATTTTGATTCGGGGGCTGAAAAATAATTTTGTTGCTTCCGAATCTATGCAAACTTAGTAAATCGGAGTATTTACACTAAAGGTGTCTTTTAAAAAGATGCCTTCAGTATAAACCCGATTTACACTGAAGGCGTGAAGAAACGCCTTCATATATGGAAATTAAAAAAAATAAATTGATAGTTAGATGCATATGTGGTTGGGCACTATAGAAAAATGGGTATACGTGGTATAATTTTGGTGGCTTGGATATTTGAAAAATAATTTCTTTTATTTGCATTATTTGAAAGAAATACCTTGGGAATCGCTTCCTCATGGCCTCTCCCTCGGATCGTGGGGATCGTCAGAATACTTCGTATCAACAGATACTCGGTATATCAATATCGATTCAATCCAAGATCTCTTATTGAATTGCTCATTAGCTCGTCAATGTCGTTGTTGACAATTAGACGACGCAAGTAGGTATAAACCTCTTGTTATCGTTCAAATGGTTTGATGTTGTTGCTAGGAGTATAAATGGGTTGCGTCGTACAAATACAACCCTAAACTATTTATTAATTGGGTGATACAAACTCAAACTTAATTTATTTATTAATCATATTAAATTTGTAAATTCAAGCTCGACCTATTTATATTATAATTGTATATCTATGTATAATATATTTAACACTTTATAACTATTTTTTAAAATTACTTTTATAAAAAATTAATAAAAATACAAATAATTTATAAAAAATAAAATAAATTTAAAAATATTTTTTAAAAATTAATAAAATAATATTATTAACATATTAGTAAATACATTGATTTTAAATTAGCTTTTATTATATGTCTCTTAACTTATCCATAATTATATTAAATATGTTATTTTTAAGTTTAGCAAGTTAACTTATTTATAACCAAAATTTTAGTCGTGTTTAACTCAATTTTATCTAAATTTATTTATACTAAGCTCAAATCCAATAAATGCATATTGTGTTTAAGTCGGGTTATTATGTCGTGTCAAAGATTTTTACCCTCAAAGAAATGCAAAAAGCTGTCGTGGTACAATGAAACAGGTGACATGACTGTCGTAAGAGATTAAACTATCAACTAGTTAATTTATGTAGGTAGGGGATGGCTTATATGCCCACCAATGTGATTTAATAGTCTTGTAACAAAGTTTATTAGGATTAAACATATAAGGAGTGTGTATTTGGTAGCTTTAGTTGTTTAGTTGGGTTGTTCCATGTCCTGAACTTGTGGTTAAGAATATTAGAATAGGCAAGCACTTCCTATTCTCATGCTTTTTATTAATTAATAAAATTTTATTTCCTCTTGAAAGAAAAAAACTTTTCTTATTCTATACCTTAAGAAAATTGATGACGGAGGAGACAATAGAACATAGAGGTGGCCACATTGGAATTTGTCAATAACGAGACCAGAGTCAAAGGGCCATTCACTTCATATTATCACACAATACATTGATTTTCATCTTCACTTCACACACACACACACACAGACACACACACAGACACACACACACACACACACACACACACACATATATATATATATATATAATATTTTTAAATGAATGTCATTTTTTATATAATACAAATCTTGAGATGTATACCTCTTTCTCTAATGAGTGTAATTGAATAAATATTACATTGTCAAGGATTAAAAAAATAAAACAAATGAAAATGAATGCTGAAATGCATTTTACCATTTTTAGTCAATTATATGAAACTTAGTATCTTAATTTTTTTTTTAGTTCGCTTTCTCGTTATTTAACATGCCCTCCCTAGAATTATGCTCATCCCTAGTTATGACCTCACCTTAGTTGATCACAACTCGTCCCTAAATATGAGCTCATCTTAGTTGATATATGCTCATCCTTGGATATGAGATCACCTTAATTTCTACTCATCCCTAGGTATGAGCTTACCTTAGCCAATCTCTACTCATTCTTACGTATGAGCTCACCTTAGTGAATCTCTGATCCTTAGATATGAGCTCACCTTAGTTGTTTCTGTCATCCCTATGTATGAGTTCATCTTAATCAATCTCTACTCATCCCTAGGTATGAGCTTACCTTAATGGATCTCTGCCCATCCCTAAGCATAAGCTCACCTTAGTAAACCCTTGCTCATCCTAGGTATAAGCTCACCTTAGTCAATCTTTGCTCATCCATTAGTATGAGCTCACCTTAGGTATGAGTATGAGTTCATCTTAATCAATCTCTACTCATCCCTAGGTATGAGCTTACCTTAATGGATCTCTGCCCATCCCTAAGCATAAGCTCACCTTAGTAAACCCTTGCTCATCCTAGGTATAAGCTCACCTTAGTCAATCTTTGCTCATCCATTAGTATGAGCTCACCTTAGGTATGAGTATGAGTTCATCTTAATCAATCTCTACTCATCCCTAGGTATGAGCTTACCTTAATGGATCTCTGCCCATCCCTAAGCATAAGCTCACCTTAGTAAACCCTTGTTCATCCTAGGTATAAGCTCACCTTAGTCAATCTTTGCTCATCCATGAGTATGAGCTCACCTTAGTCGATCTTTACGCGTTGCAAGGTATGAGCTCACCTTAGTTGATCTCTTCTCATCCTTAGGTTCGAGCTCACCTTAGTCAATCTCTACTCATCCCTAGGAATGAGCTCACCTTAGTTATCCTCAGATATGAGCTCATCTTAGTTAATCTGTAATACCCTACAAATTGTATGAAATCAAATAATAATAAATGATGATCAATTGTTTCCTCACGATTATGTGAAAACTTTTTGCAGTTTTAATGTATAAGAAATGAAAGCAAAATAGAAATACCAAAAAATTAGAAACGAAGAAACGAAATAGAAAATAGCAATTTTGGAGTAAATGATGTGTCATCTAACTTAGGTAAAGAAGAAAATAGAAAGCCAAACGAGGTTTTTCATGAAGGAAACACAAGGAAAATCGGTCTTGCAAGCAAGACCACGGTCCTCAAATTGCAGGACCACGGTCCTACGTTTGTGAAATCGCAAGACTGCAGTAATTTGTTTTGGCAAAATTGCAAGACCCCTATAGTCCATTAAGAGACTGCGATCCTGCGTTGAGTAATACTATGAAACCCAACCAAAGACCACAATTTTGAGATGAGAACCGCGATCCTATGACTGGATTTCCAAACCCTACTTGCACAAAAAAGGGAATTAGAAAGTGTGTTCTGAAACCCCAATCCGTGTGCTAAGTGGCAATCCGTGTCCACTCAAAAGGAATTGGAAAGTTTTCTAAACCATAACCTCATGAAACTCTATATAAAGGACCCTTGTGCTCACATTCTTTTTACTCCTGCAAGAACTAACAAGTCCTCCTTGCTCTTTCTCTCCCTTTGCCTCTCTTTTGGCATTCTTTCTCTCTTATTGGGTTGTTCTAAACAGCAGTGGAGTTGAAGTAATGGGGTGCTTGTAACACCCCGCCTCCCATGCCCGGCCCACGTCATTCGATGGTATATTCTTCTTCCTCAATATTTTTGGGCCTCCCAGGAAGCGGGCCCATGTTAGTTATCCTTTTTCCAATTTAAATCCCACCACTATGGGATATCTTGTGCACATTAATCTATGTACAAATAATTCATAAAAATTTATGATTTCATGAAATAAAATAATCCTTTATTATATATATATATATATATATATATATATATATATATATATATATATGTATGTATGTATGTATGTATATTCATTCTACATCTTTAAATACCCATGACCATCAATATATTTTTGTGCCTAATAATTTAAATAAGTTTACATATACATTTTCTCACATATATATATTTACATATTATTAAACACTTATATTTAATACATACACATATTTATAAATACACCACATGTATATATATTTATATTCATTATTGTACGCTTTAATGTTGCACTAAAATACATTTCATTTTTTTTCTTATTTTATTTTATACCTTAGAATATACATAATTTTTGTAACAAAATATTAACAAATCCTCAATGTTGGATTATTTTATTTCCTCAAATTTTGTACAAAATTGTCGGGTATTACATTCTTCCCCCCTTAAAAGAATTTCATCCTCGAAATTTGCACTAGTTTACTTGATGTTACTTCGTTGTGTATCCCTATCAGAGAGATCTAGATTTGATTAATTTATGAGAAATATAGGTCGGTTCTCCCATGAATCTTTGTGACACCTTCTACAATTTGAGGCACTACGTGGCTATTGAGTTATTGCTTCTAAGATAATCCTTAAGTGTTTCCTAGGTTTAGTTACCTATTGCAAACTAGTGAAGAATGTGTCTTAATCACTTGGTTCGTCAGATCCCTTATGTGTTGTTGGGGTATCCTAGCCTAGGAGTATGTATAATAATTCTTAAGGCTTATTTTGGGTATATCTGAATCTCAGATTCCTACCTAATGATATCTTGGTCTAAGATCTTTCCTCGTGAAGTAAGTGGTTTCTTTCGATTAATCGAATAAGTCATCAGTACTAGGTGCAGGAAACTTATCCTTTACTATTTTTCATATGAAGTGATAGCTATGGGATTAGTTCTAAGATGAAATTTGATCCTAAATTCCATTGGTAAGTAATTTAGAACACACATTTTGTAACGCCATAAATTTTCTCAAAATTGTTATTTTATTCAATCATTCTGTCAAAATTTGGGTGTTACAACCAATTACCCTTGCTGAAATAAATTTTGACCCAATAGCTTTTTTGAGTTACTGCTACTATTCGTACTAAAGGTCTTGTTCTTCAGGGATGTCAGCAACCGCAAACACTCTAGCCTAGTTCTACCCACGACCCTGGTTCTGGTTTTGCCCTTTGTTGTTCTATTGGAGCAGTTGTTGTTGAGGACGCATATTCTGTCCTCCTCCCTGGCTATGTTGTTGCCATTGGGGGGCTTAGGTTTTGGCGGGACAAAACTTTGCTAGATGCCCTAATTGGTTACAATAAAAACACAACCCTTGTTGTCTGGCCTGCTCTTTCCGTTCATCTTTGTTAAGTGTAGCTTGTTGTAGGACTTGGGGTCCCCTATTTCAAACATTTTGTTGATTGGTGTTTTGCTTCTTTTGAGATCCTTGGTGGTCATTGCCATTTTTTGGCCTCTTATTCCAACTTCTTAACTTTTGCTTGAAGTTAAGCTCCTATTCTAAGGTCAATGCCCTATCTGCGACTTTTCTATATGTCTTCAGGCATGCTGTCTTTATTAATTTTTGAATCTCAATCTTGAGACCTTGAGTAAAGCGGTTGACCTTCTTCTTCTCTTCACTAATTAGTTCAGGCGAGAACTTGGCCAACTCAATAAATTTGGCCTCATACTCAATTGTCATCATATTCCTCTATTTTAACTGAACAAAGTCCTCCTACATCTTCGTTAATGTTGCTTTGGAGAAGAATTTCTCATAAAATATCTCCCTAAATTCTTCCCAGTTCATTCTACTAACATTAATGTTTGTGTCTGCCTTTACCATCTGCCACCAACTTCTAGCTAGCCTCTTGAATTGATGGGTAGCCAACGCTACCCTACTTGGACCTGTTACTCTCAACACATCCAGGTGTTCTTCTATTTCTTGTTACCAATGGTCAACTGTTAAGCTATCAACAGTACCATCAAATTGTGATGGTTGAAGCTTCATTAATTCTAGCAGCATCTTTCTATGCTCACTATCTTCTAGATTTCCATATTTTTCCTGACGAGTTGGAACCTTGGGCATTGGTACTGGCACTGGTTGCTGCATCGGGATAAGTTCTTGGACCTGTGGTTGCGGTGCCACCTGAGGTGTTATCTTGGGTAAGGCCTCACAATTTGTTCCATGACCCTCTTTGTGACCTCTAATATCACATTTTCCATATGTTTCTTAGCTATGTTATTTGGTACCTCTTGCCCCCGAGAATCAGTCTCATCAGATGTTGTAGCCCTGGTAGTGTATCTTCTGGATCCGGCCATTCATCTACAAATCAAGTTGTTTGAGTACTAGTTTCCACGATTTTGCCTTATCGTACTATCATGACTCTAGATTTAGATTTCTAGGTTCTCTATTTGTCCAGTGGCCTAATAATTTATTCTTCTAAGTTCTTTTTGTTTTCAGGTATAGGATTTGGTCTCTTACATGCATATTCAAACAGTAAGATCATTGTACATTCAATTATTTAATAATGCAAGTTCATGCTCGGCATAGCAAAATTCTGGGCTTTTGCCTAGGCCTCCGAGTTCGAATGTCCCATACCATCCTTGCCCATTGACATAAATTTTCACTCAAAAGTTTTACTACACCCAATCAATTTTGCAAGTGTCTTGATTTCTAAGGCTTCCCAAGCCCCACTATATTTGACTGTCTCATACTAGCCAAGTAAAGGGAAACGAGTTCGTCTAAAACCACCGATCATTCACCAAACATGGTCTGTCATTCTCCAAGTCCAAGATTGTAATACCCCAAAATTTTGTCAAATAATTTCAAATAAATTAATTTCAAAGATTTTAAGAAATTTTGGGTGCAAATGGTGGGTTGGCACTTGAAAAATAAAATAAATTAGAGATATAGTGGAAATTAAACAAATAAAACCTTAATTTGATA
>JAJIYU010012072.1:0-14825 GCA_030144865.1 Tinospora cordifolia | reverse complement strand
AAACATTTTTCAATTTCAAAAATAGAAGGTAGGGCATTCTAGTTCAATTCAATTCTCAGTGAAACCCTAATTTGAGTTTCTAATTCTAGTCAAACCACTACTGATTAACTTTCTAATTCTAGCCCAGTATATCTACCAACTGAGCTTTGATACCACCTTTGGTATCTAGTAACTTTCTAATTCTGGCCCAGCAACTAATGCCTAAGCTCTGATACCACCTTTGTAACACCCCAGCCCCCGTATCATTAAGCATTAGACGCATCCACTATTTTTCTTGACAGTGGACTAAACCAAACAGCGGGCCGGGCCGGTGTTACAACTCCTCAAGTGCTCCTATTCCTGTTATGGTTCATTCTAAACCTGCATAAACACTGAAAACCTTCCTCGGACATTATATTCATATAAAAATGCTAGAAATAACATTAAATCGTGCTAATATGCAACTAATCATGCAACAATGCTCTAAATGCATATTTAACTAAATATAAGCAAATGCACTAAATTTTCTATTACACTAATGTAGATTATACATAAAATACATATAGTATAGTTAGTCTGCTATGCAACTAACACCATGGCTTCGAGACAACGAGTGCATGACAAAAATGGGTAAGTAATAGAATTTTTAAACTTACATGAAATGGCTAACAAGAAGCCATAATTAATGGATTTTTGAGACCCAAATTGAGTTATTCAATTCTAACTCAAAGCAGTTGAGTCAATTGGGTACAACTTATAATGACTAGAAAAAAAAAATAATAGAAATAAAAGGTTTGGTGGGACCCACAATAAAATGAAATAAATAAGTAGATAGATAGAAAGTTTCGTATTCTAATATACCTAGAAAGTTACGTACTCTAATACAATTGTGAGACTACGTTAAAGTTCCCTATATAAATCGTATTTTCTTTTACTTTAAATCATGCTAAACATTTTCAAAACCATGGAGACATCAAAGAAGAATGGAGAGCATAAGAAGTCACTCACAAAAGTTTCCAAATGTACTTAAAGATTGGATTATTGATTAAAGATATAATTTATTTTCTTTGTATTGTTTCAATATGGGCTGGGAGAATACATAATTTGAATTTATAGATATAAATTGGAATTGTTGGATTGACGACAAATGTTCAGAATTGTAAGTTGATTGATAAGATTAATATATAAAGTGTCCAATTGATGGAATATTGGATAGTAGGTTAATCACGTTATGCTATATAATTTTTAATAACTATGTACATAATATATATATATATATATAGATTAATGGAATGCACACACACACAAAAAAAAAAAAAGATTTTAACCGCGGAGATGCGTATAAACAATATAACATAATGTGCCCTTTTTTTTTTTTTATAAATGGATATGTATAACAGATAGTATAATGGACATATTGTTATATAAGGGGTTTGTTATACAACGTATATAAAGATATAACAGGTATAACAAATTATTATATAATGTATATGGGTATAACATAACTGATTATTATGATAAACATATGTACGACGGATTATTTATTTGTGTATATACGAATTTCTTTCTTTGTAAAGATATAAAACAATCTGTTTATTATATATTATTTATTTGTATTCAATTAACTCTCTTCCTGTAATTATATATATTTTATTATATTATATTTACATATTAATGTGTATACTAATTATTTATCTGTATTTACTTATATATATATATATATATATATTATAATATATAATAAATAACAACTACAACATTTGTTATGAATATATATGTATTACATAGATAATTAGTTATATAATTGGGGTACATTAGAATTGTGAGTTTAAAGATGATAACTATGATATTGGAATGTAGGAACATAAAGAAAGATTATAAATCAATTAAGAGGTTATACAAGCTGATTGGAGCATATTTAGGCTTGGCGGTAAGCATGGTTCCATTCTTCCATTGTGTGCATATCATCATAAATATATAAATTATTTTTCAGGTTTGTGAACAGATTTGTGAAATGCTTCGTTTGCTATTTTTATTTTATGAATTGCATGGATATTGAATATCATTGTTTTTATGTTTAAAATATTGCATGTTTAGAAGAAGAAGTTTTATTGGAATAAGGAAGGAATTTCCTTACAACAATTCTAATGATCGATAAGTATGAGTTAAAGGGTGGAGGGCTCTTGTAATACCCTGAAAACTTTATATTTAATTAAATAAAATTTAAGATCAAATCAGTAAAATTGGATGCAAAATGAAAGTGAGCTCATTTCAGGACTAAATTTGACAGGTTTCTAAAAGTTTCATTTGGTGACCCTTATGGATCCAAAACAACCTGAAACGAAGTAAGGTGACATGAAACAACTAATTAGACAACATATTAAAAAATTAGAACAATTAGTCAAGATTAGGGTTTTAGTTGCCAAACGCTCTTCAGGAGGTCCAAATTAGAAAAAATTGGCATTTAGGGTACTTCGCAGAAGTGAAATAACCCAAAACGAAATGAGATGACATGAACTAACAAAATAAACAACATATCCAAAAATCAGGACAATTGGCCAAGATTTGAATTTTCATTTTATAGTATTTTCAGTGGGTTCTAAATAAGGAAAGTAAATGAAAACTAATTTGGCCAAACCATATATTGATATTCTTAATTTTTTTCATGTGATTCCAAAACTGTAGGTTATAAATTATAATTCCTTGTAAATAAGGAGATATTAATTTTTATTATTTTTGTGAACCCATGAAGTCATGACCACCCTAAGCATGTGCAAGTCACATGGGTGAAACACCATGATCATGTGCGCCCTCACCCTACCTAAAGCTCCATGCGATGTTTCCTTTATTTGAATCCTTGTAAAATGATTTCATGTCCCATACAAATGATTCAGTACACCCACATTAGTAGACATTTTATATGGTCTAGAAACCATGAGACATGATTTTATATACACCTCCACTTGATTGTGTATGCCCGCACCCACTTAAGCCAAAATGAACCCAACCATTTATATTTGTGTGTGCACATATGTGAGCAACCCTATTTAGATATTTTCCTAGAACCAAGATGAACATCTTTGACTATTATATGGTGTCCCCTCAAATCCGATAGTGTACACCCATGCTTGTTGTCCAAGAAATAAGAGAATGAGAAAGTATTCCTTGTGTGTTTGTGTGATGACCAAACAAGGAAACCAAAAAGGAAAGTTTTCATGAGCACATTTGGGACGTTACATTTGAATTAGAATGTGATTTAAACCTCTTTTTCACTCATAAATAGTTAGGAAACAAGATTGTACTTATATCTTTTGAATTAGAAAGCCATAGTGGTTCCACATGCCAACCGTGAGTACATTTGCCCTCTTTATGCAAAATGCCCCCTTTTGTTTGGAAACTCGTCCAAAATTTGTGAGCTGCCCAAGACTGACCAAGACGTCCCCCTAGTGCTCTTGAACATCTATGTAAACTCCCTTATGTTCTTATTCTTCTCATCCCAAAGCAAAGAGTTGACACTCCCTCTTCTTGGCATCTTTTCTCACCACTCTTGTGTTTGCAAGTGAGAAGCTTTAATTTTAGTTTTCTAGTGAGTTGTTTTGAGTGCTTTTGTTGGTGGTTGAAAGTTCTTGAAGTCTTGAAAGTGGTAGATAAGGAGAACCTCTGCCGAATTCAACAAGAAACTCGAATTGAGGTGGAGGGGATTTCTAGAACTTCTATCTTGTTATTTCAAGTTCCTAGCATGTTCATGCATATTTATTTTTTAGTTTACAGCATCATTTATTCAATTTTAGCATGATTGATCATATTTAAATTTCATTTTAGCATGTTTGCATGTTTTTAATTATTCATGAGATTATATCATGCTTAGAAACCATGCTTAGGTTTGCTTTTAAGTTTTCATGCATGCTATGTGTGTCCATGCTTTCTTAAATGTTTAAATTTTGAGATTTAATATTCTGATTTATTATCATGATTATGTGAATTTGAATATGAGAAAGTAAAAATAAGAAGCATATACTGTCATAATGATCCGTATGGGTGTTCTTAACACACGCTTGGAATGTGTGGTTGTAAAGTGCAACTAATAGATACTTGGTACGTGGCACCCAATGGAAAGTAACAAAAGAATGTCTTTCCACCCTAAAGAGGGGTATCTAAATTGAGAACATCAGGGGAATAGACCTCCTTTCAGTCATAACATCAACTTGAAATTAACTTGTCGTGTGAAACACTTAATGTATGAAAGTTTGTAAATTTGGATGTGTTAATGATTTGAAATAGTAAGTTAGTTGTTTGATGAATGATCTATGGGCTATGTGCTCATCCATTTCTTTTTAACATTTTTAGGAAATTGAATATAATGGCAATGGAAATCTAATAGTAGCTGTTGTTGGAAAGTTTCTCTTTTTTCAATATAAGGGCATGTTGCGCACTTTAGATTTATTTGACTTCTACTGAATTTTTATTTTAAAATTTTGAGTTATATATTGATTATGAATTCAATAATGTATTTCTTTATTTTCTGTAATAAATAAAGAGTTGGAAATATTCTTTTTTCTACTTATGATGCCTTATTGAATTTAAAATTGATCAAATTGGGTGAGATACTCATGAAAGGTTCAATAAGAACTAGAATACAGGAATCAAGATACAAGTTATGTACTTGTAAATGTAATACTGGCCCGGCCCGCCTTGTGGTTAAGTCCAATTAAAAGTCTCAGGGGTTGGGGTGTTGCATTTCCTCGGTTTGAGCCTTGAGATGGATGATTATTTTCCCACTTAATACTATGGAGTGGTCATAAGATATAGTAGGCATGAGATCAATTGCGCCAAGTCTACACCATGAAGCTGATAACTTTGGTATAAGCGTAGTCGGAATTTGAACTTCATTCCATTGAGTGGTTTCTATGACTTTATTTGGAGCTATCTACTTATTTTGACTTTATAATTTTCTACTTGCATTCTCTCATATGCATCATCTAATTTATTAACTCATGCATCTTTTAAATTATTGATGAGTATATGATGGTAGCGTGCGATATCATCTCACCGGGCTTTTTAGCTCACCTCATATTTTTTTTCACACATTCCAAGTTCATCTAATGCGCAAGAGAAGGGCAAGGGGTCCCATAGTAATTTGCATGGTTCATTTAATTTGAGTATGAGTACAAAGCATGGTTCATTTAATTTGAGTATGAGTACAAAATGACTCGATGTATGTTTAAAATTAGTAGTAGCAATAGTTATTTAAATTTGAGATGTACAATTGGTAGGATTTGTATGGGTTAGTTGAACCCATTACTTTGGCTTTCAAATATTCTTGATTATTTTTGGAAGATTTATGATAATTATGATACTTATGTCATTTTAATTATATTATGCTTTAAGGAGTTGTTTAGATATGTTAGTTGGTTATATGTTGTATTATACGAGTATTGTACAGGTTGTTGTAATAGGGTTACGAGTGCTCAGTGTTGAGTGCTAGCCCGGGCGACTTGCCTCTCTGGATATTTGGAAAGCGGGTCATCACGATTGGTACCAGAGCCAAGTTTAAGACCTTGGAGCTTATGATTTTATAAACCATATACTAAACAAGTCTAGCATAATAATGTTAATATAAGTCTCAAGAAGTAAATCACCCTGTAATGAAGCCATTAGTACATGATGTCTAAAAGTGATATGTAATTAAATATAAATGAATAAGTTGTGTTCCTTTAAATTATTTGGTATGCAAATCTCGTCTTCTAATATGAGATTCATGTTCTTTTCTAGCAATGGTGCGCAGTCGAAGAACACAAGGGGCTAGGGGTAGACGAGCCACTAATCTAGATCAAGGGGTAACAAATGCTAAAATGATTAGGCAACTTGAGGAGATGATCCAAGCTCAAAGAGAGCAGATGCAAATGCAAAGCTGACAACTACAAACCCATAGTCAACAAATGCAAGAAGTCTTGGCATACATTAGGTCTCAAGGACAACAATCTCATACAGCTACCCCTACTCTTGAAGGGCCATTTGCAGTGACACCAAATAAAACTGAAATAGAAATTGAGCCTAATACTATTCAAGCTACAACAAAGATGCAACCTACTTCAGTTCGGACTAACGATGCTATTGTTAGAGCAGCACTATTGTTTGACCAATTTTGAAAGCATAGTCCTCCATCATTTTTTTGGTACATTGAATCTAGTTGATGCTGAAAATTGGATTCGTGAGATGGAAAGGAGTTTTATGTCTCAAGGGTGAAATCAAGACATGGACAAAATTCAAGCTAGTGTTCTATAAGCACTACTTTCCTGATGTTGAGTTTGAACATCAAAGCACAAAATTTATTTAACTAAAGCAAGGAAACATGACTACTAGGGAATATGAGGAATAATTTTTTGAGCTAGCAATATTTTGCCTAGAACTAGTTGATATGAAGGCAAAGAAGACAAAGCAGTTCATAAGAGGATTGTGACATGACATTAGAAAGGTGCTAACTACTTTGGGATTGACATCTTATGGTGAAATAGTGAATAAGGCTAAAGATTTTGAGCTTGTTGAGCATCCAAATGTACCAGTGGGACAACACACATTGTCATACTAGCACAACATATCACACAATAATAATTACAATGACTATTGGAGACAAAAAAAATAAATGGGGTGATAGATCTATGGTTGATAAAAAAATAAACATGAGATGCCCCAAGTGGGTCAGTTTTGGTAGAGGCAGAAGTGGATTAATCGCGAGACCACCACATAATATTACACACTCAGCACCACCACGTTCATATATATTAGTTAATAGGTCTCCTACACAGCAAAATCAACAAAAGTCTAAAGGTCAAGGAAAAGGATCGCAAATTAAAAGTTTAGGGGCTAAAGTTAATGCATCATAAGCTAGTAGCACAACGAATTTCTCTTACACATGTTGCCAATGTGGTCAACTAGGGCAACATGTGTAAGAGAAATTTGTCGGTCACAACAATAGTATTATTCAACCTCAAGCTAAAGAAACAACTCACGTTGTCACCATTCCAAACCCAGGGGCAACTAAAGATCTAATTGAAGGTATGAATAACATTTGTGACCATTTTATGTATACTCTAATTGATTTAGGTTCTACTTTATCTTTTATAATTGGTAAAATGGTTAAGACCTTATGTTTGATGCTAGTAAAAGTACAAAATATGTTAATGTTGAGTATAACTGATGAGGGTAAGATCTATCCAAATCTTGTATGTTATGTTTGCATAGTTAAAATTGGGGAAATGGAAATGCCTGTAAATATGAGAGTTCTGGAATTTCTAGAATTTGATGCACTATTGGGCATGGACTGGCTAGCAGCATACCATGCCCACGTGGATTGCTTTGTGGAGAAAATTGTGTTTCATGTACTAAGATACCCAACATTTGTGTATAGAGGCAATGCCTCAGAAAAAAAAAGTACTAGAGGAAGGTTAGCTATGAATGATGAATTAAAGAGATTGATCAAGCTAGCACCAAGTGAAAGAGAAGCCAAAGAAGCACAACCAAATGATCTTCCCATAATCAGAGAATTTATAGATGTATTCTTAGATGATTTGCTTGGATTACCACCTCAGAAGGAAATTGATTTTATGATCGAGTTGATTCCAGACACTCGACTAGTCTCTATACCACCCTATAGAATGGTACTGAAAGAATTGCAAGAAGTTAAGGTGCAATTAGAAGAGTTGCTTGCCAAGGGATTTATTCGCCCTAGCATGTCACAATGGGGAGCACCACTTTTATTTGTAAAGAATAAAGATAGAAGCCTGAGATCGTGTATTGATTATCATTAGCTTAATAAGGTGACTGTGAAGAACAAAAATCTATTTCCTAGGATTGATGACTTATTTGATCAATTAAAAGGAGCAAAATTTTTCTTAAAGATTGATTTAAGATCTAACTATCATCAATTGTGGATAAGCGATGAGGACATCTACATTACAGTCTTTCGTATTAAATATGGGCATTATGATTTTTTTGGTGATGTCATTTAGATTAACTAATGCACTAACAATATTCATGGATTTGATGCAAAGGGTGTCTGAATCATATTTGGATAAATTTGTGATTTTTTTCATTGATGATATCTTGATCTATTTACTAACTCAACAAGAACATGAAGATCACCTTAAAATTGTGCTACAGACATTAAGAGACCACCAGCTATATGCGAAGAAGAATATGTGTGAATTTTGGATAAATGAGGTAAAATTTTTAGGCCATGTGGTAAACAAAGATGGCATTACTGTTGATCCATCAAAGGTTGAAAGCCATCTTGAATTGGCCAAAACCATATGCAATGACAGAGATTAGAAGTTGCTTGGGTTTGGCTAGTTATTATCAACACTTTGTTGACAGGTTTTTTAGAATTTCTATGCCAATGACTAGGTTGACTCAGAAAAATATCCCATTTGAGTGAACATCAGAATGTGAAGATGTTTTCCATGAATTGAAGAAAGGGTTAACTACTGCTCTAGTATTAGCATTACCTGAACCTAGTAAAAGGTTACTAATATACATAGATGCATTAGGGTCAGGACTTGGTTGGGTGCTTATGCAGGAGTATAAAGTGATAACTTATGCATCTAGGTAGCTAAAGATACATGAGAAAAATTATCCAACACATGATTTGGAGTTAGTGACAATAGTGTCTGCTTTAAAGCTTTAAAGGCTCTATTTATATGGTGAGAAGTTTACTTTGTGCTTAGATCATAAAAGTTTTCTCAAAAGGAGTTAAATATGAGACAAAGAAATTGTCTTGAGCTACTTAAAGATTATGACTTCACATTAGAGTACCATCTAAAGAAAGCTAATGTGGTCACAGATGCATTAAGTAGAAAAAGGATAGAAACAAAAGTAGTGGCTTACTATATGAAGCACGATGGATATTACTTGAGCAATCTTGTGTGATGCGTATTAGCTATACACCTATCTTAGTGACTATTTCTACATAGATGAGAATTCAACCTACCCATAGACAAAAAAGTTATTGATCAAAAGAAGATTCACGATTGGGCTAAAGGAATTAGGCTAAAAGTGATGACTACCCAAATTGGAAAGAATCTTTAGATGGCACATTGACGTATATGGATAAACTATAGGTTCTTAAGGATTGGGATTTGAGGAGAGAATTACTTAAGGAGGTGTATAGGTTGAGGTATATGGTACACCTTGGGGCTACCAAGATGTATCATGATATGAAAATGATGTATTCGTGGCTACGAATGAAGAAACACATGTTTCCCTATGCATGGCTGGTATGGGATGGTCATATATAGTAAAGCTAGAGAAATCTTAGTTGTTGGGACATTTGTGAAATTATTTGGGTATACTAAAATTTTTAGGTGGAAGTTTGTATCGATGGCCAAGCTGGTATGGGAAGCTCAAACTCGGAGGCACGGGTGGAAACTTGAAATTTTGCTATGCTAGCGTGAACTTGTATGATTGTATTATTGCTTGATTGCTACTCGTTTGAAATTCATATATATCGCATGTTTTGATGATGAGACCAAACATGTACCCAACAACATTAAAAGACCTTGAAACCCTGAAACAAAGCTTAGAAGAATAAACTACTAGGCCACTGAACAAATTGATATCCTAAAGACATAAATCTAGGATTATGATATTATAAATGAAATGAAAAGATTGAAAATGCAAACTCAATGAATGGATATGGATAGGACAGCTATCTTATCAAGTATGGAAAAACATTTTGCTTCCCAAAGATATGAGAAGACGGGTTCTGTACTCTAGATTGTAATTCTCTCAACTCTTTCGTGTGATAAATTATCAGAAACTAAAATGGCTTTTGACTTGTAGATAATGGCTGGATCCAAAAGATACACTAGCAAAGCTATCATGTCTGATGAGACTGAACCGCGAGGACAAGAGGTACAAATTGGAATGGCTAAGACTCAGATGGAAAGCATGATGACAGAAGTCACAAGAGGGTCATAAACCATATTATGGCGGCATTGCCTAGATGATACCACAGGTAGTACCACAACCGCCAGTGCAAGAACAGATTCTAGAACAACAACCAGTGCCAGTATTGAAGGTTCCAATTTGTTGGAGGGTACAAGAGGACATAGAAGACAAGGACCAAAGGGATATGCTGATGGAGTTGCAAAAACTCTACCCATCCCAATTTGATAAAACTTATAACTACATGATGGCATATCAATGGTACTAGGAGATGGATAAACACTTGGATGTGTTAGGCACAATGGGTTCTTGTAGAGTGGCACTAGCTATCCATCAGTTCAAGGGACTAGCTAGAACTTGGTGACAAATGTTGAAAGTTGATTCGAAAGCTGACCTCAAGCAAATGACTAGAAAGAGTTCAAGGAAGTGTTTTATGAGAAGTTCTTTCCTTGAAGCTACTCCGAGGAAGATGTAAGAGGACTTTGTTAGGTTGAACCCGAGAGATATAACGGTGGCCGAGTACGAGGTCAAATCTACCAAATTGGCTAAATTCTCACCTGAGCTGAGTAGGGAAGAGAAGACGAAGGCCAAAAGATTTGCCTAGGGTCAAAAGATTGACATCTAAAAGATAATAATGACATTGGGCATAAAAATAAATAGAGACATCGCAGAAAAGGCTTTAATGATGGGGCAAGAACTCAACTTAGAACAAAAGTTGAAGAATAGAAACAAGAGGCCCGAAAATGACAAAGACTACCAAGGGGCCTAGAAAAAGCAGAAAAAGAATAGTGGGAAGGCATCTCAAACTTACCAACAAGTGTAGCCTAAGAGGAACCAAAAGAACAAGCGAGGAGACAAAGGTTGTGCTACCTGTGTAGGCAAAGGGGTTACTTAGCAAATAATTGTACGACTACACCAACTCAGGCTCCACAACGACAATAGCTAGAGAACAATTAGGGAGGAGGACAAAATGATCGTCCCCAAAGTGGACAATAGCAACAGAATACCAACCATGGGCAGAACCATGGTCGTGTCAGAACTAGACCAGACTATTCATTGTTATCGATGTTCAAGAAGAACAAGTCCTTGCTGTGGAAGGTACATTCATATTATTTAATGTTGCTATGAAACTGGTATTAGATTCGGGTGCTACAAAATCCTTTATTGCTGAGAAACTAGCAAATATGTTACAATTGTTAACAAAGACTTTGCCTATAACTTTGAATGTATCCACACCTATGGGGACCACTATTACCTTAAAAAGAATGTCTAGTTATGACCTAACATTTAGGGATAAACTATCTTAGTCGACCTATGTGTATTACCATTTTATGGTTATAATGTGATCTTGGGGATGGATTGGTTAAACTAGTATCAAGCACAGATAGATTGTCTTAAGAGGCAAGTAACCATAACATTACCTTCGGGGAAAACCTATTGAATCAATGGTCATATGCAGAGAGATTACTGAGAAGCCCAACAATAACCATGCTGAACAACCTGAAGTAGAAAGATGAGTTTGAGAAACTCTATGAGGAAAACCCTATAGAGCAAAGAGGAATTCAAGACCTAAAAGTTGGTATGGATTATGAGAATGTGTTCCCAGACCATTTACCTGGATTGCCGCCTACTAGAGAAGTAGAGTTCAAAATTGAACTTCACCTTGAAACTAACCCCATAGCCATACCTCCCTACAGGATGGCACCAATAGAGTTGATCGAGTTAAAGACTCAGCTAGATGAGCTTCGAGAAAAAGGATCCACCAGGCCAAGTGAATCACCATGTTGAGCTCCAGCGTTGCTCGTGAAGAAAAAAGATGAGTTTATGAGACTATGTGTTGACTACCAAAAATTGAACCAGGTAACCATAAAGAACAAGTATCCTTTACTAAGGATTGATGACCTATTCGATCAATTGAGAGGACCCACTCATTTCTCAAAGATTGATCTTAGGTCAGATATCACCAATTGAGAATCTGAGAATCTAACATACATAAGATGACCTTCAAGACATGGTACAGACACTTTGAGTTCACAGTGATGCCCTTTGGCTTACCAATGCCCTATCAACGTTTATGGATTTGATGAACTGAGTATTTCGATAATACCTCAACCATTTTGTGGTAGTATTTTTAGATGACATTCTAATCTACTCTAAGTTAGATACTGGGCACTTAGAACACTTGAGGATTGTGTTAGAGACACATAGAAGAAACCAACTATATGCCAAGTTCAGCAAGTATGAATTCTGGATGAAGACGGTTGAGTTCTTTGTCCATGTACTATAAGCAAAAGGCATCTTTGTAGATCGGGAAAAGGTGGAAGTTGTCATGGACTGGAAACAACCAAAGATAGTTATAGAGATCAAGAGTTTCTTAGGTCTGGCTGGATATTACCAAAGAGTCGTCCAAAACTTCTCCAAATTGGCAGAACCTATGATCAAACTAACCAGGAAAGGAGTCAAGTTCAATTGAGATGAGAAGTGTGAACGATCATTCTAAGAACTAAAGATGAGATTGACAATGGTCCCCATCTTAGTCTCTCCTACCCATAGCGTTACTTATGTTCTGAATGCAAATGCTTCACTGAACAGACTAGGAGTAGTCTTGATGCAAGATGGAAAGGTTGTTGCATAACTACCCAACCCATGTCTTAGAGCTAGCTGCCATTGTGTTTGCTCTAAAAATTCGGAGACAATATCTTTATGGTGAGAGGTTCAATCTATTTTTAGATCATAGGAGTTTGAAGTACATCTACACCCAGAAAAAGTTAAACCTCAAGCAATGAAGACAGATGAAGTTCCTTAAGGACTTTGACTTCCAACTACAATACCATCCAGGAAAGGCCAATGTAGTGGTTGATGCCTTGAGTACAAAGTTCAATAAGTAGGATGAGGAGAAGTGTCAGATGCACCTACTAATTAAGGATTTCAATTTGGGCATAAACTTAGATGAGAAATAGGCATACCTCTACAACTTGTCTTGCAAATTGAATCTTTTACATCAGATCAGGGATGAACAAAAGTAAGACAAGTGGCTCATAAGCCTAATAAGAAGAGTTGAACAAGGTAAGGTCGACTTGTGGCTTGATGCTGAAAATATCCTAAGGCTCAAAAATAGAATCTGTATACCTCAAAATGGACAAAATAAGCAACCATACTTGATGACACTCATTTAACGAAGTATACGATGCATCCTTGTGGTGACAAGATGTATTAAAACCTTTGAAAGATCTACTAGTGGCAAGGAATAAAGAAAGATGTGGCTAAGTATGTCTCCAAGTGCTTAACCTGTCAGCAGGTGAAGTTTAAAGACCAAAAGCCCTCTAGAATGTTACAACTACTCCCTATCCCTGAAAGGAGAAGATATTATATGGGCAATTGTGGATTGTCTCACTAAAGTGGCTCATTTCCTACCAATTAGATCCACAAACCAAGTCAGTAAGTTGGGATAACTTTATGAGAAGGAGATAATAAGACTGCATGGTGTGCTAAAGACGATAGTATCTGACAGGGATTCTCGATTCACATCACAGTTCTGGCAGAGTCTACAGAATGAGTTGGGCACTAAGCTTACCATAAGCACTGCTTTTCACCCTCAGACAAATGGATAGTCAGAAAGAGTTATCCAGACATTAGAAGACATGTTGAAGTCTTGCGTCTTAGACTTTAAAGGAAATTGGAGCAGATATCTACACTTAATAGAGTTTGCCTATAACAATAATTATCAAGCAAGTATTAAGATAGCTCCATTTGATGCCCTTTATGGAAGACCCTACAGATCACCAACCTGTTGGGCTAAACTTGAAGATTATGTATTAACTGGGCTAGACTTGGTGGAAGAAATGAATAACCAAGTGAAACTAATACAAAGTAGACTGATAGCAGCTTAGAGTCGTTAGAAGGGTTATGCTGACCAGAGAAGGAGACCTCTAGAGTTCTAAGTAGGTAACAAAGTATTTCTAAGAATCAGTCCTCAAAAGGGTATTAAAAGGTTTGGATTCAAGGGGAAGCTATCATTGAGATTTGTCGGACCCTTTGAAATATTTAGAAGAAATCGAGGAATGTGCTTATGAGTTAGATGTACCAAACTAGATGACTTCAGCTCATAATGTGTTCCATGTGTCAATGCTAAAAAAGTATGAATCAGATCCCTCTCACATCATCCACTGGAAAGAAATGAACATCCAAGATGATGCCACTTATAAAGAAGCGGCAATTAGAATCCTTGATCACAAGGTACAAAACCTAAGAACTAAGGTTATTCCCTTAGTTAAGGTGTTGTGAAAGCATCATGGGATGGAAGAAAATACTTGGGAGCTAGAGAGCGAAATGAAGACCGAGTACCTACATTTGTTTGGTAGGAACCCTTGAATAAATATAAATTTCAAGGATGAAATTTTTTTTAAGGAAGGTAGGTTGTAATATCTTGAAATTTTGTATTAAATGGAATGAAATGATAAATGAAGTTCAATTCATTTCTATAATCAATTACAAGCTTGAATTTTCCTAAAAACCTCTTAGTGGAGCGAAATTTAAGAAGGAAAGAAAATGGGATAAAATCTAGCCAATTAATAAATATGAATTGTTATTAAATTCATGTGAACCCAAAAATATGTGCTAAGGGCCTAAAATCCTAGCCAAATGAAAGATATGAATTTCTTTTAAATTTATGTGGAAACAAAAATGTATGTGCACCTTTAAATATATGCAAGTCACACGGATGATAATGTTAGCATGACATGTGATCATATACACTGTAATCACCCTAAGACTTGTAATGCGTCCACGTCAATATGAATTTTTAAAAATTCAAAATAAATATAAAAATGATTGGAAACTTGTTTTTAATTATCATTGTATGATATTTAATCAAGATAAAATTTATTAGAACATTCGGATAGCTA
>JAJIYU010012071.1:0-14809 GCA_030144865.1 Tinospora cordifolia | reverse complement strand
CACAAGTCCCTTCAATATGTTGAATCATTGATCTTAACCAAACACATTCTCGACTTGCCTCATGAATTGCTAATATTTCAGCATGATTTGATGATGTAGCAACTAATGTTTATTTGGTAGACCTCCAAAATATAGCAGTACCGCCATATGTGAATACATAGCCTGTTTAGGATCTTACTTTTATGTGGATCAGATAAATATCCTGCATCTACATAACAAACTAATTGCTCTCAAAATTCATTTAAATAAAATAAACCCAGATCAATTGTGCCTCGGAGATATCTGAATATATGTTTAACTCCATTCTAATGTCTTCTTGTAGGTGAAGAACTATATTTTGCTAATAAATTCACAAAAGTGCTATATCATGTCTTGTATTGTTAGCAAGATACATTAATGCACCAATGGCATTGAGATATGGTACTTCAGGACTAAGTAGTTCTTCATCATTTTCTCAAGGCCGAAAAGGATCTTTATTCACATCAAGTAAACGAACAACCATTGGAGTACTCAATGGATGAGCTTTATCCATGTAGAATCGTTTCAAGATTTTTTCTATATAAGTTGATTGATGAATATAAATTCCACTTGATAAATGCTCAATCTGCAAGCTGAGACAAAACTTAGTTTTACCAAAATCTTTCATTTCAAATTCTTTCTTTAGATAATTTGCTACTTTTGGAAGTTCTTTAGGACTTCTGATAATTTTCAAATCATCAACATATACAACAATTATAATAAATGTGGATCTAATTTTCTTGATGAAAACACATGGACAAATTGGATCATTCTTATAACTTTCTTTAGACAAATACTCACTAAGACAGTTATACCACATTTGTCCAGATTGCTTTATTGAATAAATTCTTCGAGAATTTGAGTTAATTGCTGCAAATATCTGAAATCCTTCTAGAATTTTCATATAAATATCACTATCAAGAGATACATATAAGAAGGTTGTTACTACATCCATTAGACGCATTTCAAGTTTTTATTTTTTGACTGCCAGACTCATAAGATATCTAAATATAATTGCATTGATCACAGGAGAATATGTTTCCTCATAATCAATACCTAGTCTTTGGGTAAAACATTATGCAATAAGTCGCGCTTTATATCTTTCTAGTTCATTATTCTCATTTTTTTGCACAAAAACTCATTTATACCCTACAAGGGTCACACCTTCAGGTGTTTGGACTACATGTCCAAAAACATTTCATTTTGCAAGTGAGTCTAACTCTGCCTGGATTGCATCTTTCCATTTTTGTCAGTCATGTCTTTTGCGACATTCTTTAATAGATTTAGGTTCAAGATCCTCGCTTTCATTCAAAACATCAAGCGCTACTTTATATGCAAAGATATCATTAACAACCTTTTTTCTTTTCGGTTCCATCTCATTCCAATGGTGACATAACTAATTGAGATTTCTTCATTATTTTTAGGTTTATGTACCTCTTTTGGGGTTTCATTGTTAATTATGTCATTGATCTCTTCAAGAGTATCTACCTTTTCTATTTGGACATCCTTATCAGTTGCTTCTTTTCTTTTTCGAGGATTTTTATCTTTGGAACCAATTGGTCTACCATGTTTCAGGCGCATCTTTGATTCATTTGCAACAAGTTATCCTTTAGGGACTTCAATATGAGCTGGAACATTGACAGCTGGAATATGAGATTTAGTTATTCTTTTAAGGTCAATGAATGCATCTGGCAATCTGTTTGCAATATTTTGCAAATGAATTATCCTTTGAACTTTATGTTCACATTGTTTTGTTTGAGGATCAAATTGGGATAATGATGCAGCATTCCAATCTACTTCTTTTTTCAACTGTTTATTCTCTCCCATTAATGTTGGGAAAACTATCTCATCAAAATGATAGTCAGCAAACCATGCTGTAAAAGCATCTCCAATCACTGGTTCAAGATACTTAATTATAAATGGAGAATCATATCAAATATATATAACTAAGCTCCTTTGAGGACCCATCTTAATGCGTTGTGGTGGAGCAATCTGAACATATACCGCACATCAAAAATTCTTAGATGAGAAATATTTGGCTCCTGACTATAATCTAATTGCAAAGGAAAAAATTTATGATAACTTGTTGGCCTAATGCGTATAAGAGCTGCTGGATGTAAAATAACATGTCGCCATACAGAAACAGGGAGTTTTGCTCTCATAATCAATGGTCTAGCTATTAATTGTAAGCACTTAATAAATGATTCTGCTAAACCATTTTGTGTATGAACATAAGCAATAGGATATTCAACAATAATTCCAATTGACATGCAATAATCATTGAAAGTTTGAGATGTAAACTCACTAGCATTATCAAGACATATTTTTTTGATCGGATAGTCTGAAAATTGAGCTCTCAATTGTATTATTTGAGCAAGCAATCTCGTAATCTCTAGGTCACAAATTGATAATAAAGACATGTGTGACCATCTTGTTGATGCATCAATTAAAACCATAAAATATCTAAATGGTCCATATGGTGGGTGAATGGGCCCACATATGTCACCTTGTATATGTTCCAAAAATGCAGGAGACTCAATTCCAACCTTAGTTGGTGATGGTCTAATACTAAGCTTTCTTTGAAAGCATGTAGCGCATAAAACTTCACTAGAGTTAAGAATCTTGTGGTTCTTAAGTAAATGTCCATGTGAATTCTCAATGATTTTTCGCATCATTATAAAATCGGGATGTCCTAGCTGTTCATGCCAAATATTAAAAACATTGACATCAGTAAACTTCTGGTTTACTATAACATTTATCTCAATTGTTGTAATATTTGTACAGTATAAACCAGAAGAAAAAATGAGTAATTTTTCTAATACATGTTTCTTACCCAATACCATACTTGTAATATGAAGGTATTCAATATTTCCTTCATTAATTGTCTCGATATGATATCCATTTTTTCTAATATCTTTGAAACTTAACAAGTTTCTTCGAGACTTAGTAGATAGCAGTGCATCGTTTAAAATAATCTTTGTTCCTTCAGGTAACAACAAATTAGCTCTTCCGGAGCCTTCTATAAGTTTTGCACTACCAGATATTGTGCTAACATTAGCTTCTTGCATAAGCAAATGAGAAAAATATTTTTTATTTGTAAGTATGGTATGTGTCGTAGCACTGTCTACAAGACAAATATCTTCATCTTTAATCTTGATTTCAGCTAAATTTTGATCATGAACATCTATATTTTCTTCATTAAAATAAAATAAATATTCATAAGAAATACTTTATTTTATATATAAATGTGAGAAAAATGCATTAAAATAAACATACAAAAGTAACACACATTAAAAACAAACATACAAAAGTAATACACATAATCAAAAGTAACAATAATAAAATTCAAAAATTCATCTTTATTCAGTCACATCTTCCTTCCAAGTTTTCAAAAAAATCTGCTAAATCCAAATGTGTCATGTTAAGAGGAATTTAGTCACTGACATTATTTTAGGAAATAAAATTTGTCTCTACATTTTTTCCCTTTTCTTTCAATGATGCTTGATAAAAATCAACAAGATGTTTTGACATACGACAGGTACGTAACCAATATCATTTCATACCTTCATTTGTAATATACATTTTTAGAATTCTTTGAAACTCTTCTTTCCTTTTTCTTCTTTCCTCTCATTATTTTTCCACTTCTGGTGGCTGATATTATTTTTGTGATGAGAAGAGTTTTCATGACCACCACGATATGTATGTCAACCTCGACTGCGTCTACTGCCACGGCCACGACCATAACTTCTTCCATGTCTAATACTATTTGATGCTACTGCATTCGCTTAAGGGAATGGAGTAGAACCAGTTGGACGAGCTTCATGATTTTTTATTAACAACTCATTATTTTGTTTAGCCACAAGAAGACAAGAAATTAGCTTTGAATATTTTTTAAATCCTTTCTTTCAATACTGCTGCTGCAGGAGCACATTCGAGACATGAAAAGTAGAAAATGTTTTTTTTCTAACATATCATCGTCAGTGATCTTTTCTCTACACAATAATAATTGTGAGCTAATTCTAAATACCGTGGAGTTATACTTATTCACGCTTTTAAAGTCTTGTAACCGAAGATGCATTAAGTCATAATGAGCCTTTGAAAGAATTACTATCTTTTGGTTGTTATATCTTTCTTTTAAACCTTTTCACAGTTGAAGTGGATCTTTTATGGTAAGGTACTCAATTTTCAATCCCTCATGAAGATGGTGATAAAGAAAAATCATTGTCTTGGCACAATTTGTGACGACCCCTCACTGAACCCCCAGAACCCCCCTCAAGGCACTCTGGGCTAGGTGTTCACTCAAAGGTATTGTTCTCCCCCCAATGGGATTTTATTTCGCCTCCGTGGAGTTTTGAACTCATGACCTAGGGGATAAATACATTGTTCTTGCAACATCCACTACCACTGTGGTAGTGGATGTTGCAAGAACAATGTACTTATCCCCTAGGTCATGGGTTCAAAACTCTACGAAGGCGAAAGAAAACCCTTGGGGGCATGGACAATACCTTTGAGTGAATACCTAGTCCAGAGTGCTCTGAGGGGGGTTTTGGGGGCCCAATGAGGGGTCGTCACACGATTTTGTAGGGACTCATTGTTTCCCTCTTTGATGGTGTCTCCAAGACCCATCGCATCAAGATGAATTTCAGCATCTAAAATGTATGATAAAGAATTTTTTGTATAAAATATTAAGTGCTACAATTTCTAACTCTATGAGGTTTGACATATTGCTTCATAAGATATATAAAATATATTAGAATGTGACTATTTAAACAATTATTATTATTTTTCAAATAAAATTTTAATCTATTATGTTATCAGAGCCAGGTTTTTGCATCTTACCATGAAGATCGATGCCCTTGTTCTTTGTGTTTTTGGACCTTCTTATATTGTTCCTCTGTGTTTTTAGCCACTGATTTACCTCTTTCCGAGCTTCTTTGCTTGTGGAACGGTCGTTTGTATCGTATTCCCACACCTCCTTCTTCTTCATCAGATACTACTTCAATTTACACACCATCACCTAGTCAGTCTCCCATAAGTCCTCTCTTTCAAGATTGAGGTTTTTATCTCTCTTGTCTGAAGAACATTGGTCCCTTGCATCTGCCTCTTTGCTTCTTAGCCGACGGACAGACGTTTATAGCACTTTTGGCAACTCTGGTAACCTTTACCTTATTTCTTCACCATGACTGATTCAACCCTTTCTGGACTAGAGACTTCTTGTGGTACTTGCAAGATTGATGGTTTGTTTGAGGTAGAATATCTTCCTGATTCTCATGGCATAGTTCCCTTAACTGAACTTGTACCCATTCGTCCTCAACATGTGTATCATATCCCGTCTGTTACCTTTTCTAAGAAAATTTTCAGTCTATTTAAGAAACACACTCCTAAAAGCCCAATCAAAGAATATGTTCAAATATCTGATTTCAATGAACATCAGGTTCCAGCAGATCAGACTAAGCATTTCTTTGCCTTAAGCCCTCCTTTCCCTTTGTTACTTTCATGGCGAAAAGATGGATACAGTCATCTTCACTATGGTGTAGTGAAGATTTATCATTTTTCATGACAGAAAAGCCGCTGAAGCAATTTCAAGAATTGCACTTCTTGATTCTCGCATGACTAGATATGTTGATGCTATTATTGGCACTGTCCAGACTACACTCAATTTTGGTACAGTTTTCATCACTTTTTATCCTAATTTCAATGTATCTCTGCGAGATCCCCATGCTCTTACAACTTTGAGCCTTCAAGTTCAACTAGTTGGTACTCCTCTTGTACAAACAGCCTTGGCAGCTATAGTTCACTATTAGATTACTTATAGGGTTCAAAATCATGCAATTGATAATCCCTATAAAGGATCAAATCTTCAAAGCTTGATGCTTGACATCAATTCTCAAGGAACGGTTACTCATACATTTATTTCAAGAGCCTTGCCTTTAGAAAAGCTTCAAAAACTTTTTCCTGAAAAATGGATCACAAACTATGAAGCTAGGTTTCAAACTATAAAAGTTCAGTAAACTTCTTTTGCTATCCACCAGCGGTGCTTAGATGGATTGGTTGAAACCATTTTTCCTAAGTATCCTACCACTCAGACACGAGCCACAATTGCAGATGTTAATGTGGTTGATTTTTCTGCACCAACACCCTCTTCTCATATTTGGTGGGATTCTTCTTGTACATGTTCAAGTTGTCTGGATTATGATTTTGACTTAGAGTATGATGTTCCTGAGAAGCCAAAAAGAAGATTTTCCCAAGGAAATCTTCAAGAACACTATGAAGCAGGAGATCCTCAAGTTGGTCTTATTGATTCCCCTTCAGGGCGTTTTCAATATTTCGTTCTTCTCTCTGAAGATGCTCCTCTAGAATGCAATGTTATTTCTGGATTTGTTTCGTCTCAAGTCCCTCCTAATGACAGAACAGAAGATCCTTTTATTGGCCTCCCTATGCAGTATCAAGTTAAACAAACCAAAATTGTGATGCCATCTGGACCAGAACTAAAGCCCTTAACTGATACTGAAGTAGTTCTCAACTAGCAATCTAATAATGTATTATTTCAAAATGATCTTCTCAAATCCATTGCTCAAAAACAAGATGTTATGGCACAGAAGCAAGATACGTTTATCCAACGTCAAGATTCTCAAGAGCAGCTAATTATTGCTATCCATGATCGTTTAGATCAAATCCATCAAGAACTGATGGACCTGGCCAATTCTATAGAAAATTATGCAGAAACCTCTGTTTTTTTCTTCCTTTAGAAAGAGAACAAAAATCACTCGAAGCTCAATTGCAAGATATTCAGGCCAAGATCTCAGCTGTCCCCCCTTATGAGCCTCACTATGTGCCTACCCAAGCCAAACCCTCTCCTGTATATTCTCCAGTTTTCCCTGCTAACTATGAGCTTGCTTCCCAACAAAAACAACGGTCTTCACCATTACCTCCTCTTGAAACCAAGGCCCCTCAAGCTCCATCTCGTCATACTGCTACTGAATGTCTTTTGAATAAGCGAAAAGATAAGGGTAAACAAAAGATGGTTCTTACCATTGATACACCCTCTCCAAATACCTTGGCAGATTTTCTCCAACATGTTGCTCAGATTGATGAACCCCCACCTGAAGTTCATCATAATACTCCTCAAAGTGAAGATGAAGATGATGAATCTTTAACTTCCTCTTCTTCTTCTTCTTATACATCTGGATCTGAATCTGACAATATTTTGGTAGCATCCCAAACAGGTGAATCAAGCAGATCCCATGTTAATTCACACGTTGATCCACCACCTGAAGAGATGGAAACTCAACCTCCAGGACCTTCTCAACCCCCTGAACCATCTCCTCCTCCTTTTCATCCACCTAGCCGTACCAAATCTAATGGTTTTCACACCTTTAACTTGGATAAAGGGCCTTATGACGATTGGCCTCTTTTCTTTTATGACATGCTATCTTGGTGTCATTCTGAAAAACTTAAAGGCCTCACTAATTGTCTTGTCATTGAAAAATTGGTTACAAAATTCTCTGGTAGTCTCCGAGATTGGTGGCTTGACATCAAACAATATCATCAGGTTCATTTTTTTAACCGACCTTTTTTTGAAATAATAGATCATCTATATACTACATTTGTTGGCATTATTGATCATATTCGAGAACGCGCACGGGAAAGGTTTCTCTTTACCAAGTGTTGTACTTTTTCAGAAAAAGATTTTCAAGAACATATGCTAAAATGTCTCGAATTGTCTATCTCATCAATGGCTATGATGATAATAACCTCAAGGTGGTTTTCTTCTGTTTGTTCCCAAGATTGATCTCTGCTAAAGTAAAGATTCACATGCAGAATGCTAACAAGAAATTTGAAGATTGCACTTTGGGTCAATTATTCTCTTTCATATAGCTCAGTATAATGGAACTCTGTTCGGATCACTTGTTTTTCCAACATCAGCTCAAGATGGGCAAAACTCTTCAAAAAGCTTGAATGACAGATGATCCTTCTTATTTCGTAAAATGTCATCCATATGAACCTTGCGCTTGTTTGAAAGGTTCCCCTGCTTTCCCTATTCCCAAGCAGCACAAGTCCAAGAAACATCACTGGAAAAGAAAGCATTGGAGACATCATTCATCCCCGAAAAAATTCAAATGGAAGTTCTTACGAAGAAAACAATTTCGAAAGAAATCTGCTGACTCCAGGTGCTTTATTTGCAAAAAATTTAGCCATTTTGCAAAAAACTGTCCTAGCAAGATAAAAAAGCATGCAAAAATCATCTCCTAGATTGAACAACTCACATATACAGAATTATCTAATGTGGAGTCTCTTTATTCTTTGGATGATGAATTCTCTCCCCTATGGCATTAATAGCAATTTCTGATACACAGGCTCTGGTTCTTAATGTTGAATCCTCTGTTAATGTTATCTCTCCTTTGCCTTATGCCAAGATACAGGTATGTTTATCCCCATACCATAATCCTGTTACTCTCACAACTCTTTTTGACACAGGAGCAACAACTACTCTTATGCATCCGTCAATGCTCCCATCTGATTGGTGGAAACCCTACCACCAAAACTTTAATACGGCCAGCTCTTCCTTTTTGGCTGTCACATTGATCAGCAAACCAGTCAAGATTCGCTTGCATCCTCTTCTTACCATCAAGCATAGAATACTGGGTGCTCCTAATTTGCTCAAAGATTTCATCATTGGATATGATGTCATTCAACAGCTTCGACGACTCACTTGGACTCCTTAAGGATTACGGACTCCTTCTGCTTTTATTCCTTGGGTCTCTACAATTGTTCCAGCAATTCATGTCATCAATGATCCCAGGATTACAGAGCTTCGCCACAAGCCCATAACTGACTGTTGCGCTGAGAATCACACTGAATTTTTGCAAAAATGTTCTTCTCCATTATGGCTTAATCATGAGTTTTTTTTTATAAAACTCTCTTTTAAGCTCAATGAGGACATTAATCTCACTAAGGCTACTCATCATGGTATGCCCCCCTCTCAGCTTGCTTTGGCTCTCACTGAGATTGAGCAACTATGTTCTCAAGGTCTTATTGAGCCCACAACATCTCCATGGGCATGTGAAGTTTTTTATGTCAACAAGAGAGCAGAACAGATTCGAGGAAAACTTCGTTTTGTCATCAATTACCAACCTCTTAATATTTTTCTTCAGGATGACAAGTTTCCTCTTCCTAAACCAAAAACTTTGTTTCAGCATCTCTTCGATGCTCAAGTATTCTCTAAATTTGATTGCAAATCGGGGTTTTAGCAGTTAGGAATTCATCCTTCCGATCGTCCAAAGACTGCATTATACTACCAGGACATTACTACCAATGGACCGTCCTTCCTTTTGGTTTAAAGACAACTCCATCATTATTCCAGAAAGCCATGACCAGAATTTTTTAGCCCATACAGCAGAATTCTTTGATTTATATTGATGACATCTTGCTGCTCTCCAAGGATACTGAATCCCATATTTATCTGGTTCAGACTTTCTATGAAATTTGCAAGATTGTTAGCTTAATACTCTCTGAAAAGAAGATGCAGCTTTTTCTCTCGTCAGTTGATTTTCTGGGTATGAATATCCAAGATGGCCAGATAACATTGTAGCCCCACATTGCTCTAAAAATCCTTGAATTTCTTGATATACTTCCAGATAAGCAAACAATTCAGCAATTTCTTAGCTTAGTAAATTATATGAGTGTTTTCATTAAAGATTTATCTAAGCTAACAAGTTTGTTTTATCAGTTGTTAAAAAAGAATCCTCCTCCTTAGGATTCTTCTCACACAAAAGTTGTTCAGGAACTTAAGCTTAGAGCACAGACACTGCCAAAGCTTAAAATCTCTAGTTTCGGTACTCGCATTTTATAGACTGATGCTAGTGATGCACATTGGGGTGCTGTGTTACTTGAACAACTTCTAGATAATAGCAGAATCGTTTGTGGTTACAAAAGTGGATCCTTCAAACCTTCAGAATTGCATTACTGTTCCACTTTCAAAGAAATCCTTGCTGTTAAAAGAGGAATTGAAAAGTTCTAGTTTTTTCTGGTTGGTCATCACTTCCACATTGAGATGGACATGTCTAGTTTCCCTCAGATGTTGCATTTTAAACAAAAAAACTCTCCCCAATCCGCAACTTTTATGATGGGCAAACTGGTTCTCTCAATATTCTTTTACTCTTCGACACATTCCTAAAAAATCCAATATCCTTGCTGATTTTCTTTCTCGACCCAAGCAAGTCAATCCTGTTGACTCTAATTTTGTTGGAGTTATTGGTTCTTCCTCATTTGCACCTGATCCATCTGATGGATCTTCTGACCTTCCATCTTATCTCATGACCTTCATTGCTTTCCTTCTAGTTGATCTCCGAGAACTCATTTACTGGAAGATTCCTGCCCAATCAAAAATCAATAGTTATTTAAAAATCATCCCCAAAAACCATGGTATGATTTTTGGCCATGTTCCTCACTCTACTTTTCCTTTCTTGTTCCCATTTCGTCTTCCTTCCTATTATCATTTTCCTAAGGCTGTATACTATTTTTTAATGATCATTCTTCAATCATGGTGGATTGGTCTTTGTTTAGATAAAAACTGTATTTGGGCCTATCAATTCCAAATGAGCATTGTTACTTCTAAGCCTCCTTATTGGTATTCTAGGCCGGATCTTGATCATCTTAGGTTCTACAAATTCTTGTTGCAATTTGCTGATCATCAGTATTGGCTAAACCGTCTTCAAGAATGGCCTTACCGATATCTCACAGTAATCTTACCAATATATATATATATATATATATATTAGTTAATAATAAATAATACCAATAACATATATGTTTACATCTTGATATTTAATCAAAATGTACTATTTGTATGAATTGGTAGGACAACCTCTAAAAAAGGGCAATGAGACAGAGTCTACTTAGAGTAACAGGCCTCCTAAGATAGGATAACTTATTTGTCTTTCAATGATTAGCTTTATCTCGTGACAAGACTTATCTGCTATCAACCCAAACTTATAGTACTATCTATAAAAATTAAGAATAAAACATAATCAATCGATAAAATATTAAATAAATTTATTTATTTGACTTTTAATTTTTGATGTAGAAAATCATACTAGACGTAACTATAGAGTATACTTTCTTAATCAATATAATTACATATAATTAATAGTAAATAATATTATATATAAATAATCAAACATACGCAAACAAAATGTACTACTTAAATATTTAATATATAAATCAAAGTATACTTTCAAGCCTTTTCTTTCCAAACTTTTGTGCCTTCGAAGTTGATTTTGAACAGTTAGCTTGTGCTTATAACATATTATGAATTAAACTAGAACAAATTGAAAAAAAAGCAAGATTTTCTTTAAAAGAAGGGAAAAAAAACTCAAGAACACTAGAAAGAAGAAAATTTTTTAATAGAAAATTATTCTCTTTGTTGATGATTTCTACGAGGCACAAAACTCCTTTATATAATTTTTTAGAATGAGGGGTTACATCAATTATAATGATGACATTTAAATAGTTACATTAATTTAGACATTATGGTATTTAGAGATGACATGATACTAAATATCAAAGGGACTACAAAGACATTTAATATTTTATTATTATTATTATTTATAACAAGTATTAAGTTTTTTAATCTAATATTTTCTATAATTTTTTTCTTTATTTTATTTTAAGAGAAGGCTTGTGAAGTTGACATGCTCTTAAACGGCTTGCGTATCCGTGGGCCAACATTAACTCTGCAATTCCTTAAAATAAGGAGGATGACTGGGCCTCCTACCCATCAGGCTTCACCTTGGCCCTTAGTAAAGAATATCTTTGGAGTAATCATATGATGAAGATCCTTTTATTGGACAGATTTCGCGAAGCGTTATGTAGTAGACTTTATAGTCGAATTGAGTTGTATCAAAGCTCGAAAAATATTAATTTAACTATAAAAATATAATTACACATTCGTTCTACATGTATGTTATGTACATTTTCAAATGTGTAATAAATGATTAAATGAATATAAATATGTCATTACATTGGACATTAAAGTTTTTTTTATAGCTAGATGACCATTCACCTTATAATAAAATTTGGAATATATAAATATTATTCAAAATATGGATATGATAGATTCATTATAAATACTACTGAATATAAATTAAAATAAATCTTATTATAATTGAATCCCAACTCTATAAACACCATTTGAGATATGGTTGACTCATGATACATATTTAGGAATTAGAATAAAATGAAGAAAATCAAGTTAATGCATATAGATGGTCTGCTTTAATAAAGAGTAAATGTTATAATGATATATGGATGGTCATCAAGAAAATTTATAAAATGTTATAATGACCATCCATATATTAACATTTAGTAAATGAACATTTAGTAAATGTTACAACTACACCAAAATGACCATCCATATATTAAAATCAAGAAAATTTAGTAAATGTTATAATGATACATAACATTTATATATTAAAGCAGAAAAAGTAATAAAGAGTTGAGAGGAGGGTGATGAGGTAACTACCTTGGCTTTCAAACTATAATACTTGGCACTTTCAGCATTTTGGATCGATGTTTATATCTCATCAAATAGTATTGATATATATATATATATATTTTTATGATTGGAAACATGAAAACCAAACTTATATATGTATAACGTGAATTAGTGTCCATAATTTTAAGCATGTTCTGGCTTATTCCAGCATATATATTCCTTAGCTATTATTTGAAAGACATTAATTACGCTATTAATGCTTGTGTCAAGTAGATAATAGTGATGTTACCATTTTTGTGTGCTTAATTTTTTTTTTTTTTTTTTTTTTTTTTGCAAAAATAAATACTTCACCACCATAAGACAACTTTTTTCTTCATCAGCAGATGAGGTTGGGAGCAAAGAGGTGCTCACCAACTGATTTGAGTAAAAAGATAAGGTATTAAAATGGTTATAAATACGTAATACCCCAAACTTTTTTAGCTTTAATTAACCATAAATCAACTACAATTAATTATAATTTAACCCTAACTGACCTTAGTCAACAAAAGCTGATCATTGTCAAGAATTAGTCAACTTAACCATTGTGGTATAAGTTTGAAAAAAATTCAAAAATTTATTTTAAGGTTAAAATGATAATATTAGGTAATGAGTTTGATGTTGAAATGCTCTAAATGCCAAAAAATAAAAAAAATAAAAAAAGTTTTCACTAATGTGGTAGCCATCGATACTAGTGTGACATGATCCAAGCTTATAAAAGGATGGGCTTGGATCATGTCACACTAGGAAGGTTAGACAATTAGAAACATAAGTCATTTCCCACTTTTCGAATTAGTGTGACTATTGCATCAATTGCAACAGTCCCTATGCACATGCGTGACTCAATCAAAATTGTTGGGCCTTTCTCTTGGTTATGGCATCTTAATAGTTCCTGTTATGGCCTACCACCCCTAGCCCATTAACCTATCAACCTTTGGTTCAAAAAAGGAGAATGTGAAAATGAAAATCTTCATTCTCTAAGTGTGAAAAACTAGGGAAGGGAAGAAGAGTGAGTACTCTCTAAGTGTGAAAAACTAGGGAAGAGAAGAAGAGTGAGTACGCAAGAAAGGTGTTGCGGAGCTTGAAGAGGCTTGAAAAATTAATATACAAGTGCTTTGTAAGTACGTCTCCGCCTCTCTTCGTCTATATTTGCGCATATGTTGAAATGAGACCAAGTCATAAATATATGTTTCATGATAGGAACCTTGTTACCCACTCATCTTAGGAGATATTTCATGTAGACCACAAGTCATGTTTTGCTAAGACCAAAGACCCATTAAATTATGGCTCGTGTAATAATCGCAATGCCTCGAGAATGGTGTGAATATATGACTTATAGCCCTAGAACGAAGTTTGTGAAGTTGAGTAGTTATGCACTCAAATCCAAGTGTCAAAGACTTAGTGACCAACTAACTTTGAACTCATCGTTGATGCTAATGATGTGTGTGATAGACTTCCACCCCTATATGTAATAATTGAAAAAAATTATTAAAACTAAATAAATAAATATAAAAAATTAATTAATTATGTATTCTAATATAATTGGGAGACTATGTAGTACGTATTGTAATACAACTGTGAGATTACGTTGTATGTATTCTAATACAACTAGGAATTAAGTATTTTAATACAACTGGGAGACTATGTATACATATTCTAATACAACTGAAAGACTATGTGTACGTATTCTAATACAACTAGGAACTAGGTATTCTAATATAATTGGGAGACTACATGTATGCATTCTAATACAATTAGGAACTAGGTATTATAATACAACTAGGATATTGCATAGAATTCTCTATATAAACCCTAATTCCTTTTATTTTAAAAGCATTCTAAACCTTTCTACAACCCTAGACTGCCAATGAAGAACAAGGGAGCATTTAGAAGCCATTAACAGAGTTCTTAAAGTGCATTCAAAGAACGAATTGAACATCAAAGGAATAATTTATTCTCTTTTCATTATATTATTTAAGAATTGGTTAGAAAAATACTTAATTTGAATTAATAAGCATATATTGAATTGTAAATTCAAAATATATCTAAATAATTCAATAGAAATAAATATATATTGTATATACATTAAAACTGATTCATAAATATAAATACTATACTATATATCTATATAATGATGTATTGATAAATTTGATTAATATATATAAGATTCATTAGAGAAAAATCGATTGACATGTATTTATTAATATATATAACAATGTATATACAACAATAATTCAGAACGGGATGTATATAATATAT
>JAJIYU010012070.1:0-14849 GCA_030144865.1 Tinospora cordifolia | reverse complement strand
TAAATGCATATTATACTAAATATAAGTAAATACACTACATTTTCTATTATATTAATACACATTATACATAAAATACGTATAATATAATTAATCTGCTATGCAACTAACAGTCCCATAGTGAGAGAGAATATTCTCTTAGAACCTTCTCCTTTGGTTCTCTTCCTTGTTCATCACATAAGCACACACATGGCAATTTTTCCCTTTTTTTTTCTTTCTTGGACATCCAGCTTTGGTGAGCCTACTATGACCACATGAGGGATACCATATCATAGTCTTAGATACTGATCTAGGTTCTAGGAAACTTTCTGATTTGAGCTGGACCCATAGATGGCACACCAAGTGGGCATATCCCCTAGATTTGGCGCCATGGCTAGATTTCCCTTATGCACTTTCTATTTTTTTTTCTTGTGTAGGGATAATGGCTAGGGTTCATGAATGAGCATAAATTCTGATTTTAAACCTTTCTAATTAGGCTAATTCACATGTGTGCACACACACATGTGCATGGGTGGACCAGTTTTGCTTAGGTGAGGCATGGAACACATGATCACTAGCTAAGTGCATAGAATCATCTTCATGGATTTTCAAATTCTAGGTGGGACATCTCATATGGGTGGTTATTGAATCACTTGCGTAGTACATTGGATCATGTTTTATGGAATCACATAAGGGAAGACGTCCCATGGTGGTTGAATAAGGTGGGGTGCACTCGATCATGGTGTTCCACCCATGTGACTTGCACATGCTTTAGGTGGCAATGCCTTCATGGGTTCACATGAATTCAGTAAAATTTAATATCTCCCTAATCACTAGAATTTAGGTGTATAACCTATATTTTTTGAAGCACATGATCAGATACAAATTTTAAGGTATAGTTTTGCCTAAGACAATTTTCTTTAGAAACCTTCCTTATTTAGAGCCCATTGAAGGTACTCACCTGAATCTTGGCCAATTATCCCAATTATTGGATATGTTGTGTGTCTTGTTAGTTTATGCCATCCCATAAAATTTCAGGTCATTCTGAATCCTCGAAGTACCCTAAATGCCACTTCTTTCCTAATTTAAACCCCTAAAGGTTGTTTGACAAATGGGAGCCCTAATCTTGACCAATTGAGCTAATTTTTAAGTATGTTGTTCAATTGGCCGGTTCAAGTCACTTTGCTTCATTTTAGGTGATTTTGGATTCTTAAAGGTTACTAAATGAAAGTTTTAAAACCTGCCAAATTTAGCCATGAAACGAGCTCTGTTTTATTTTGCACCCAAATTTCACTGAATAGACCTTGAATTTCATTTCATTTGGTTGTTCATTTCTTCTACCATATCTGGATCGATCAACATGTGATCTTCAAGCTCTAACCAATAGGTGGGAGATCTACAGGGTCTTCCACAATGAGCCTCGAATGGAGCCATTTTAATGCTTGCCTGATAATTATTTTTATAAGCAAACTCAGCCAGGTGTAGGTACTTGCTTCAGTTCCCCTTGAAGTCTAGGACGCAAGACCTCAGCATATCCTCTAAAATTTGGATAACTCTTTCAGACTATCCATCAATCTGACAATGAAATGTCGTATACATAGTGAGCTTTGTGCCTGACTCTTTCTGTAGACTCTGCCAGAACTGTGAAATAAAACAAGAGTCTCTGTTAGACACAATTGATTTAGGCTTGCCATGAAGCCTCACTATTTTCTTGATATAGAGTTCTCCCATCTTACTGACTTGGTCTGCAGATCTGATTGACAAGAAGTGAGCCACTTTCGTGAGACGATCCATAATAACCCAAACAATGTCTTTTCTTGGTTCCTAGGCAATGTTATCCCACTTCCATTTAGGGATAGGGAGTGGTTGTAACATTCTAGAGGGTTTTCGGCGCTCTGCTTTAACTTGTTGGCATGTTAAGCACTTGGAGACATGCTTAGCCACGTCTCTCTTTATCCCTTTCCACCAATAAGTCTTTTTGAGGTTTTGGTACATCTTGTCTCATCCTGGATGCATCTTATATTTGGTTTGATGAGCTTCATCTATGATGAATTTCTTACTTTGCCTATTCCAAGGTACACATATCATCTCCCCAAGTCGTAGGGTATTTTTGGTGTCTATCCTGAAGTCAGGATGTCTACTATTTTTAACACCTTCCATCAATTTAGTGAGCCACTTGTCTTGCCTCCGTTCCTTATTGATCTGTTGTGTAAGGTTCAGTTAGCAAGACATGTAGTAGAGGTAGGCTTCCTCATCATTAAGGGTTATTCCTAGCCTAAAGTCCTCAATTAGCTGGTTCATCTGGCCCTTTTCCTCTTCATGTTTGTGGACCTTCCTACTGAAGGCATTAGCTACTACGTTGGCCTTTCCTAGATGGTAGTGTAATTGGAAGTCATAATCTTTAAGAAACTCTATTCATCTTCGTTGCCTGAGGTTTAACTCCTTCTATGTGGAGATATATTTCAAACTCTTATGATCTAAAAATAGGTCGAACCTTTCACCATAAAGGTAATGTCTCCATATCTTCAAGGCGAACACTATGGCTGCTAATTCTATGTTGTGAGTAGGATAATTTATCTCATGGACCTTTAGTTGTCTTGAAACATAAGCAATATCTTGTTTTTCCTACATTAAGACTGTGCCTAGTCCACTCAACAAGGCATCGATATAAAGGGTATAAGTGACACTAAGAGTTGGAGTGGTTACCACAGGGGTCGTAGTTAATCTCTTCTTTAGTTCTTGGAATGCTTGTTCACACTCCTAATCCCATTCAAACTTAAATTCCTTTTTGGTCAACTTGGTCATAGGTCTTACCAACTTGGAGAAGTCTTGGATGAACCTTTTGTAGTAGCCAACCAATCCTAAAAAGCTTTTGATTTTCATCACAGTTTTAGGTTGTTTCTAGTTCATGACTGCTTCTACCTTTCTCGGGTCTACAACAATGCCTTTCGCTGATACAACATGACCTAAGAACTTGACCGTCTTCATCCAGAACTTGCACTTCCTATACTTAGCATATAGTTGGTTTCTACTAAGGGTTTCTAATATGATCCTCAGGTATTCTAGATGTTCAGCCTCAGACTTGGAGTAGATCAGGATGTCATCCACAAATACCACCACAAACTGGTCAAGGTATTGTGTAAACATTCGATTCATCAAATTCATGAAAGTCGCCAGAGCATTGGTTAAACAAAAGGGCGTAACAGTAAACTCAAAGGGTCTATATCTGGTTCTAAAGGCCGTCTTGTGGATATTCGATTCCCTGATCCTCAACTGATGATAACCCGACCTAAGATCAATCTTAGAGATATGAGTGGCTCCTCATAATTGATCGAATAGATCATCAATCTTTGGCAGAAGATACTTATTCTTTACTGTCACTTGGTTCAGCTTCTGATAATCAATACGTAGTCTCATGGAACCATATTTCTTTTTTACGAGCAATACTGGAGCTCCCTAAGGTGATTTACTTGGCCTCATGAACACTTTCTCCCTGAGCTTGTATAGTTGGGCCTTTAACTCAACCAGTTCTGCTGGTGCCATTCTATACGTAGGTAGGGTTATAGGGTTGGTTCTAGGATAAAGTTCAATTTTGATTTTGAACTCTAACTCCCTAGTTGGTGGTAGTCCGGGTAATTCATCTGGGAGCACATCCTAATACTCACTAACCACAACTAGGTCTTCTATTCTATTTAGGTTAGTTAGCTCTTCATCAGTGAGTTCATCGAACTCATTCATTTGCCTCAGAAAGTTCAACAAGACTAGGGTTGGACTCCTCAGTAGTTTTCGCATATCTCCATTGATTTTGAAGGTTCCCCCATAAGGCAGGGTTATGATTACCCATCTCTTAGGATAATCTATCTGGGCTTGATATTGGTCTATTCAGTCCATCCCCAGAATTACATCATAGCCATAAAAAAGTTAGGGTGCATAGGTCAAATGTTAAAAGTTTGTCCCTGAACCTTAGATCACAACTACACATTCTTTTTGAAGTCACAGTGGTCCCTATTGGTGTGGACACATTCAAAGTTACAAGCAACGGTTTTGTCGCAAGTTGTAACCTATCAAGTAGTTGTTCAGAGATAAAGGATTTTGAGGTAGTTGAATCAAACAACACATTAAACAATAGGAACGTACCTTCTATTGCAAGGACCTGGTCTGCTTGGGACTCAACCGCAAACACTTTGGCTTGGTTTTGACCACGACCCTGATTTTGCCCCTGATTGGCATTCTGGTTCTGAGGTCTGGTTTGAGGGCGACCTCCTCCCTATGCATTCAATGGTTGCTGCTGTTGGGGAGCCTAGGCTAGTGCAGTCGGGCAGTCTTTAGCAAGATGACCCCTCTGTTTGCATAGATAACACAACCCCAACCTCTTTGCCTACTACCTTGCCTCTCCCTTATTATGCCCCTATCTTTGTAGGGCTTTACCATTCTTGTTTCTCTTGTGGGCCTCTTGTTGGTCCTTCTCATTCCCAGGCCACTTCTTTGTTCCCCTTAACCTTTGTTCTCGATTGAGTTCTTGCTCTAAAATCAAAGCACGTTCAACTACCTCTTTGTAGGTTCGAATGTCCAATGCCATAAGCACATTCCAGATCTCAATCTTAAGAACCTGTGCAAACCTAATAACATTCATTTTCACCCCCCTGATCATAAATGGAGAGAACTTGGCTAACTCTATGAACTTCCTCTCGTATTTAGTCACAATTCGGCCTCTTTAATTGAGCTTCACAAAATCATCCTAAAGCTTTCAAAGGGTTACTTCAGGGAAAAACTCTTTGTAGAAACACTCTTTGAACTCCTCCCAATTCATTGCTTTAGTCTCAATATCAGTGTTCAACTGCATCATTCTCCAACATCCTCGGGCAGGTCCCTTGAAATGGTGTGTGGCTAGTGCCACTCGTCTTACGCCAATCACCTTTAGAACGTTCAATAGTTCTTCTATCTCTCGGTACCAATGGTCGGCCTAGATGTAGGTTTCGATACCATCAAAAGATGGTGGGTTAAGCTTTTTTAAATCTATCAGGAACCTTGTTTGTTTCGCAACCTCCTGCTCCTCTTGGTTCCTTTGACGTTATTGCGATACCGGTGTTGGTGGTGGAACTGGAATAGGTTCAGGTACCTACAACTGTGGCACCACCTGAGGGATCATTTGTGGTAAAACCCTCATCAGTTGGTCTAGTACTCGCTGAGATGTCTCAATCATCATTTCCTCTAGCTTGGTCTCAATTCCAGCCAGAGCCCTTGTTCTCCCTGCTTGGTTTCATCCAAAGTGGTCAATCGGGTAGGGTGTCTTCTTGTTCCAACCACTTGCTATAAATCAAGCAAATCATCAGTATTCGGTAGACATTCATACTATGATGACTCTAGGTTCATGTTTCCAGGTTCTCGATTCATTCAGTGGCCTAAAGGTTTTTTTTCTAGGTTCTTTTCATGTATGGGTACAGGATGGTTTCAAAGCAAGTAAACATTACAACATGTTTTTCAAATAGTCATATAGTCAAGCTAGCACAACAAAGTTCCAAGCTTCCACCTAAGCTTCCAAGTTCAAGTGTCTTATCCCACTCTACCCCTTCCACTTAGGCTTTCACCTAGAATAGAGCTGTACCCAAACAATTTCGCGAATTTCTTGACAACGATGGTTCTCGAGCCCACTATACCCAACTGCCCCATCCCAGTGTGAATAGAGAAACCTGTTCTTCTATAACTACCAATCATTCACCATACATGGTCCATCATTCTTCGATTCTAGGCTTCCTCTGTACCCCCGAATTCCTATGCATCCGATGCTACATAGAAATTGAAAGATATAGAAGCTTCCTGGTCTCGTGTCCTGATCAAACAATTTCTATTTTCACACAATGTTAGTTTCTAGTAATGTCCTAGAGATTAATGCTTTTGATCCATTGTGCCTCTCATGGTTATACTCGTTTCTATCTAAGGTCTATTATCTAGACCTATGGTTTGATCTGGTTGACTCACAACCTCTGTTTAATTAGGATACCACCTTTGGCATCTTCAAATTTCTTGCCTTAATTTTTTGACCTTCTAATTTTCTTTTTATATAAAGTGAGGGTGTTCTTCAATTTAGACCGCTTGTATAAGCTGGTGGGACAACCTCCAGATCAGATGGCGAGACTGAAGTTTACTTAGCAACCATGTTTTGTAAGGCAAGACAACCCACCTCCCTTTCAATGTTTAACTTTACTCGAGACAAGACATATCCATTATCAGCTCAACTTTTAGTATTTGTATCCAAACAAAACATTTCAAAAAAAAATATTTATTTTCTTTTTGAAAGCACTTTCCAAAAACCTTTTTTCTAATTTCAAAATAGAAGGTAAGGCAATCAAAATTTCAATTTGACTCATTATGAAATAATACTCAATTAGGGTTCCTAATTCTTGTCAATCAACTAATGATTGACTTTTTAATTCTATCCCAAGGTACCTAAAGCTTAGGCTCTGATACCACCTTTGTAACACACTAACCCTCATATTCTTTACTATCAGTGTTTGGACTTAACCACTATTAAAATAGTTGTTGAAACAATGGACTTAACCACAAGGCGGGCCAAGTTCGGTGTTACTTTACAAGTGAGGCATACTTGACTTTCTATTCCCAATATCTCGTGCCTTAATATAAAACTAAACAAAGCCACATAATAAGAGATAAAAGAAAATTTTAATCTTTATTAATTTATAAAAAGAAAAGTTCATAACTTTTAATTAAAAACAATTACAGCAGAATTTATAACAAAACTGGGAAACATACCCTACAAAAAATTTTCCAAATAAAATCAAAAGAAATGCCCCAAGTCCTTGCATATTCAATTTCCTGAAAAATGTTAAAGGAAGGGTGAACACTAAGCTCAGTGGATCTTAAACAACTATTTTCATATTCAAATTACTAATATATCCATAATTCAAACACTTTAAAAAATTAGGCGTTTCAAGCATCAAAATTGTGTAAAGTTGTACCTTAGACCAAAAAAGTTTTTCAACCTTTGATGTTCTCAACTAAGTGACTCCTTAGAGTGAAACATGACATTTCTTAGTCTATTTCATTGGACTTTGGACTTAGGGACTCTAACCCACCAACTAATCACTTAAGTATTACAAACCTTATGAACTAGTCATAAGAAGAGAACACCCATAGCAACCATGAGTCTATTATGATGGTAAGTGGTTTGTATCACCATCTTCTCATCTTAAATCCCATATTCATGAAACATAAATAAAATTTTAAAATATAAGAACAAGCTGGAAATAAATTTCAGAATTTAATAAACTGCAAAGCAATTCATTCACCATTCAATATCATGCACCAAACTTTAGAATAACTCCTAAACATGGTACTAACATAAAATGAACATCATAAATGCATGATCTTGAATATTCATCAAAACTGAAACATACACAAATATTGAAAAATAGAAGTGAAAACATGCATCATGATTTTCATAAAAACACCAAAAACGTCACACAAGAATGAACATGCTAATGGCTCAAATATGAAAAGAGTGTTTAAGAAAGCAACTTGTATCTTAGATGAGATGTCTTCCCCAAATTCTAGCTGTGGTTCCCTTTACTTTAGCACTTTCAAATCTTAGAAAAACAACTCTCTACTAATCACTAGATGCTGGAACTTAAAGTCTTTCACCTTTGCACAAAAGAAAACGAAAAGAAAAGGAGAAGAAGTTTGAGAGCACTATAGTAAAGAATCTCTCTTGTTCTTGGAATGAAGAATTGTGCACAACTTAGGGGGCATTTATAGTTTTTTTTTCCAAGGCTAAGGGGGACGTCCTAGGGTAGCTTGGGCAGCATGGGCAGCTTTTCACTTTAGAGCAAGTTTCTAAACACTAAAAGAGAGACATGGTAAGTGAATTTATGGATCACCAATCTTGCCTATTTTCTTATGGCATGAAGGAATATTCTTTAGCATCTTTTCTAATTCAAATTTAGAGAATATCTTCATTCTAGAACCCTTTCATAACCATTCTGGATATCACATAAGCACACTCATGGCAATTTTTTCTTTTTTTTTTCTTTCTTGGATGTCCAACTTTGGTGAGCACACTATCACCACATGAGGGACACCATATCATAGTCTTAGATACTGATCTAGGTTCTAGGAAACTTTTTAATTTCAGCTGGACCCATTGATGGCACACCAAGTGGGTATATCCCCTAGATTTGGCGCCATGGCTAGATTTCCCTTATGCACTTTCTATTTTTGTTTCTTGTGTAGGGGTCACAGCTAGGTTTGTGAGTGAGCATAAATTCTGATTTCAAACCTTTCTAATTAGGTTAATTCACATGTGTGTACATGCATATGCATGGATGGATCGATTTTGCTTAGGTGAGGCATGGAGCACATGATCACTAGCTTGGCGCGTGGAATCAATTTTTATGGATTTTGAAATCCTAGGTGGGACATCTCATATCGGTGATTTACTGAATTACTTGTGTGGTACATTGGATCATGTTTCATGGAATGACGTAAGGGAAGACGTCCCATGGTGGTTGAGTAGGGTGGGGTGCACCTGACCATGGTGTTCCACCCATGTGACTTGCACATGTTTTGGGTGGCCATGCCTTCATGAGTTCACATAAATTTTATAAAATTTAATATCTCCTTAATTACTAGGAATTTAGGTGTATAACTTATATTTTTGGAACCACATGATCAAGACACAAATTTTAAGGTATAGTTTGGCCCAAAGCGATTTTCTTTAGAAACCTTCCTTATTTAGAGCCCACTGAAGGTACTCAATCGAATCTTGGCCAACCGTCTTGATTTTTGGATATGTCGTGTGTCTTGTTGGTTTATGCCATCCCATGGAATTATGGGTCATTCTGAATCTTCAAAGTACCCCAAATGCCACTTCTTTCCTAATTTAAATCCTTGGAGGTTATTTGACAAATGAGAGCCCTAATCTTGACAAATTGAGCTAATTTTTGGATACGTTGTTTAATTGGCTAGTTCAAGTCACTTTCCTTCATTTCAGGTGATTTTAGATTTTTAAAGGTCACTAAATGAGAGTTTTAGAACCTGCTAAATTTAGCCATAAAATGGGCTCTATTTCATTTTGCACCCAAATTTTACTGAATAGACCTTGAATTTTGTTTCATTTGGTATGGAGTTTTCAAGGTATTACATTTTTATACCGCAATCATTATTTTTAGTGCATTCGCTATTTTTATTTTCAATGTATTATACATTGTCACCCTAATTTATTTTTGGGCTTAACCAAAATATTATTTTTCATTCATGTAATACCCTTAAATACCCCAAAATTTGTACAAAAATTTGATAAATAAAAATTAAATAAAATTAGTTGAATCAAATAATCTTTAAGAATTCATGAAAATTATGGTGCAAAAAGAAATACAATTCGATGTACAAAACGATCAACAAATCGAAACAAACACAAAGTAGTACATAAGAATTTTCCATTGGTTACCACGATAATATAAACCCCTACGGTTAGTTGCATAATAAACTACTATTAGACTAGGTAAAATGATGCATTTTATAGGAAATAAGAGAAAATATAAGTAAAGAATTACATGATTAGCAATAGTTGCATATAGTTAGGAATTACATTGTTTAATAACTTTTAAGCCTTGTTTTGATGATTATGATATGTTTCTATGAGAAAATAATGTCTGGGAAAGGAATTTGCATGTATTACAGGATACAGGTTGATATATACAAGGAATGCATCAGAAGAAGCCATAAAAGAGATGAAAATCAAGAGCAAAGACCAGAAGACCACGGTACAACAAACTAAAGATTGCAGTTAGAATAGAAGAGCAAACTAGTGAATACCACACTGGTCACCGTAGTCCACAGATTGAAGAACGCGGTCACCAGAACGTGGTTGGCACAGATTTTTCACAGACCGCGGTGGACAGAATGAAGGAAATCTGGGGTTTTTGACATCAAACTCATGGACCGCGATCACTGACCGAGGTCACTCGATTGTAAAGCGAGATTTTCGTATTTTTTAGGTTTTTTAGTGCAGGACTATAAATAGAAGAAGGTATTTAGAGTTTAGAGGAGAGAGGATTGAAGAAGAAACACTGTGACGGCTACTAGGGCATGAAAGCTTAGGTTTTTTATTGATTATTGAAGATTGTAAAGAGATTTAAGTATGTATTGCTTATTTGAAAATGATTTTATGTTTTCCTTTACATCTATGTCGAGCTAATCAGTTCTATTGTCTAGGATGTGATTGTTCAAAGTATAGTTTGTGATATCTGGTTGTAGTTGCTGATTTATAAATTCTATTCCTTATTGTGTAGACTTAAGGCCTTATATCTACTGGCCACAGATGTAATGAACTTAGCATTTCGGTCTATCTCGGGAGAGAAGTCTAAAATATGTACATCACAATTTGGACCTAGACCAGTTGGTTGATCGGGAGATTGTTGACCATCTAGGGAGTTACACATGGATTCTTAGTTTAAACACATAGATTGTCTAGCGAATGCCTCGGGAGAGGGTTTGACGAAACAAATTTAGTGAGTGTTGGAACACCTTGGGAAAGGGTTTCAGCCATTGATGCTATAACTCATAGATTAGCTAATTCACAAGTATAACAAAGATTTGCAAACTATGCGGTGACATTCATTATCCTAGACATGTTTCTCTACTAAATTCTACAATTTATCATAGTCTTTGCTTACATTAGTTTATGGTTTTGAAATCAACTTAATCACTTTCAATTTAGTCTTGATAAAACTGAGATCATTAGTAACTTTGGTATTAAAAATCAGTAGCTACCATTGTTCCCTGAGGACGATACCCGGATTTACCGGATATTACTATTGTGATCCCATACACTTGCAGGTGAGCTAACACCTACCATTGCAGTGTATCGTATGCCCATAAAACCAAATTAGAAACATAGAGACTGGTTATTGCGATAATGCAACTCCCCACTATGGTAGTCCGACTAAACATGCATGAAAATGTTATGTAAAGTTTCTTAAATAACTTTGAGAAGTTTCTAATGTATGGGCAACTTCTAAAATTGATACTTGCTATTATTTGTGCATGTAAAGCAAGTAAAACAGAGAATAAGAAGGTTGTAAAGTGACAACAACCCAAAAGCTTCCAAGATCTTTGCATTAAAACTATATATAAACACAACTCAAACACACCATTCTCCTCACTCAAGTAAGTGCAAACCACTTCTCCTCTTGCTCTCCTAGCCTTCTTCTTGGCATTCTTTCATTCCCTAGTCGCTCTAAATAGCAATTGTAGTGATAGGATTAGAATTCTACATGACAATAGCAATAGCACATTTTTGCGCATTCTTTTGGAGTAACCGGAGGTTTTAATGAAGGTATCATGAACTTGTCTTAATCACATATACTTGTTTCTTTGTTTAGAAATCAAAATAATAGGGTGTCAAGCTTATAGGAGAACACAAAATGAGTAGAACATACCCAAAAATTCACTTTCATGCAGACTACTGCGATATTGATCATGGTTACTACTGTAGTGTCATCATTTTCATGAATTTTTGGGAAAAAAACCATTCTAACTGCTGTAGTAGTGTGTCCAAATTTAGCAAACACCTTCTAGTTACCACAGTAACCTACTACACAAAATACTCCTGCAGTTTTTGTCTTTGTCCCCTATGTTCTAATTATCACAATAACCCTTGTCCTTACCTATAACACCTCGGCCCCCAAATCCTGTCACCAACGCCACTGATTGGGCGTCTTAATCTCTCTCCTTGAGACTGAATCAAGTCAAACATGCGGTTACTCTTGCTTTCAATATTTGGGAACTGGGACGTTACTTGTGTTTTTTATTTTTCATAACCATCCCAATAAAACATCAGAGTGTGGAAACATAACAATTAATAATATGCATGATTCAACATAGGGATGGTCTGTCAATTGGACTTAATATGAATCAAACTCATAAACAATGAAAGACCGGCCCCATGGCCTAAATTAAAATAAATCAATAACCAAATACTTGGCCCCATGACCGACTCTAATAAATGAATGAGTCACATAAAAGAAATGCAAGATGGGTCCACTACCCTACAATTGAAAACATCTAAATAGAATCTAACTCCTACACAGCCTCCACAATGAGGTGTGCCATGACTACAAAGATTCCCTCTGCCACTTGTCATCACAAGTAACTTCAGTGATTACCTAAAAAATAGATTAATGGGGTGAGCTCAAGAGCCCAATGGAACACATGCAACACATCTCAAACATTATCAAAGTTAGAAACATAATACATGCAAAATCATTAGGTGTTTCAGACATATTAGTTATTTAAGTTGACATTAAGACCGACGGAAATCTTCTCGATATTTTCCTGTGTCTGAACTCTTGGAAGTAATGCCCCAGAGGCCAATTCCTCATCATGACACAACCTTAGGAGTGAGGTTTCACTCAATCCTCAGTGCCATGTCAACTACTGCCACAGTAGCATGGACACCCACCAAGGGTGGAGAAATACCCACGGTGACACTAGACTATTTCCATAGTATCTGTACCATTGTCCTAGTATGTGGTTAGACTCTTAATTGTCTTTATTTAGTGACCACTAACATGCACAATTTATCTCACCATTACAATACATATACACTAAACATGTTGATCAATTATCATGCATCAAGTCATAGCAATCATGTTATTCATTATATAGCATAGATGGCATGCTCTCAAATCAATATTGAAAACACATAAGTTATGTGTCATGATATAAATTTACAACAACCAATAATCAAATAAGTAAGCATTATCACATTCCTAGCATGCTTCTAAACAATATAAAGATAGTAACCAATCATTCATGTATCACATTTGATACCAAGATAATATCGGAGAGAGAGGATAGTCATCTCCACCTAATTTTATGTTTAGCTTGTTCAAATCCTTACTTCAGTACTCAACTCTCCTTGAATCTTTAACCTTTAAGAGTTGTAGACCATTTCTCAAAATTTATTATACTTCTACCTTCCAACTCCTAATCTAATGATTTTCAAGTTAAATGGGTGTTTTATATGCAAAAAAGTGCGAATTAATTATACTATAGTGTACATTAACCTATTAGTACTGCGATATGGAAATGGTATCATGGTGATAAGGTTTCTTGCATGAACGGTCCAAAAAATGAATTGTTCATTGTGTTATGACGGTAGTCCCAGTGTTACCATGATAACGCGAGGTTATTCTCGCATATGCAGTGTGCTAGTATGTTTAGCACCACGATATTCAAGGAATCGAATGTTTTTTGTGCTTCCCTCATTTTTCCTGTGCATGGGGCCTTCATGCCTCGTGCTACATATCTGAGACATGTAATATGCAGGATAGAACAATATTACACCTTGCAGCCGATTGCTCTTTTTGTTCATTTCACACAAAATGATTCCAACGAATTTAGGTTTCTTTCATATTGTAGAGAGCCAATTAGTGTTTGGAATCCATTATAGTCCATCCTACTTGTAGTAGAATGTAATTTAGAACTGGTATAAGTGTCTTGGCATAGTTTCTTACCTTGCAAGCATCTCACTCAAGTCTAGGGCTCTAGAATGTGAGTATAGCATTCTTTTCTTTTCCTTGGCTTGTGAGACAACCAAGAGACATTGAGATTGATCAACAGCGATTCAATGCGTGTATAGGAAGATGACAAAGTCATCTAGGTTTGTTGGTTTCAACTTTGGGAAGGAGGTGTGCAGTTGTGGGGAAGAACAACAATTAGGGTTTCTGCAATGAGTTTGTGCCATCGGGGTTTTTTTTGTGTACATATATATCAATACGTATGTGTCCCAAAATTTCCCTTTTTGATCTTCAATCGCAGTACCACAGTATTGCGTCCCAATATCGTGATATTCGAACTATTTTTAATCGCAAAATTGTGTCTTGACACCACGGTACCACATCCTAGCCTCAAATTCTATAATTTTAATCGTAGTACCGCAGTATCCCATCTCAGTATCGAGGTACCACCTCGAGGTTCCAAAATTCCAAAATCCAAATACAGTACCACGGTAACTTGACCTAGCACCGCAGTCCCCATGCAAGACACCATTTTCACAATTCGCGACGCACTACCGCAGTACCAGTTTTAGATACAACGGTAGTCGCGCGGTCATTATTATTATTATTATTATTATTATTATTATTATTATTATTATTTAAACTATGAGGTATTATAATCTACCCCCTTAAAAAAATTTTGTCCTCGAAATTTAAAAGTGATCACATACGTATATGATGTTGTAATAATTGAGAAAATAAATAAATAAAACACATTTAATTTAGTGGGATGAAGATTAGAAAAAAAAAGATATACATATATATATATATACATGAGAAATAATATATATACAGATATATACATGTGTATATTGGTTAATAATAAAATAAAATAATTGATTAAAAATATTATCTAAATTTTATTAACTAGTAAAAGATTTAATAAATTAAATTTTGGTACACAAAACTCATAATAAAATAAAAAATTTAGTAGAAAAATGATGTAAAGTATGCATATTTAAGTGTATAAGGAGTGTATATTGTATGTATTAAAAATTGTATACAAAAAGGGGCTCCACACACACATAAAATCCAAAAACGGGATTTGAATAAACTCTTCACATCATATGAGGATTAGAGGGTGAGAAATTTTGATCAATATCAAATATCACTAAGATAACAACAAGGAATTCAAGGTAAATTCAAACACCTACTCATATCTTATCCATACTAACCTTTTCCTATATTAATATGGCATCTTCCTGTTAGTTGCATAGCAGATTAATTATATTATACGTATTTTATGTATAATGTGCATTAATATAATAGAAAATGTAGTGTATTTACTCATATTTA
>JAJIYU010012069.1:0-14799 GCA_030144865.1 Tinospora cordifolia | reverse complement strand
CAACATTCCAAGAATTGGCCGATGCAATAACATAAGTAAAATTAATGGAGAAACAGTTACCTATGGTCTTTGATGAATAAGAAACATCCTTAGGCACACTGGTGGTAATAGATGATGCAAAATGAGTGTATAAAATGTTTAGAAGGTTGTCATATTGGTTATAGTCGAGAGTTTTAAGAAAATTTGCGATAGGCTTCTAATCAGACCGTTCAGTGATTGTAGGTTGAGCCGAAACCTAATGAACATTAGTGTTTGATGAAGACTGGTGTTTGTTCTTATACCCTGGAGGATAGCCATGAAGCTTGAACATATGTCTATAGTATGACCATGAATGTTGCAGTGAGAACAAAGATGCCTATCACGCTTCTGAGATCTGTTCTTTGATGCATTATTCTTGGCCAAGAATGCCATGTTGTTCACAGATTCCATTGAAGATTGAAGAATTTATGGTCCTTTGGCGTTCTTCTTGAGAGATCAACGAAAACACCTTGTTAATGTGTGGTATTGGATCATTCATTAACAACTGACCTCTAACTTGAGCAAAACTATCATCTAATCCCATTAGAAATCACATAACATATTCCATTTGAAAATAATTATTCAATTCATGAACTCCACCACATGTGCATTGTCCACAAGAACGGGATGGTCTGAAATTACTCAACTCGTCCCATATAGTTTTGAGTTTTGTAAACACTCAAAGTAGTTTGATGCTGAGCGAAATTGACCAGATCGTGTCTCAATTGAAAGATCTGATGATTATTACTTTGTTGAAATCTATCTAAATTTCTTGAGCATAATCAAAAAATATGATGCTGGCTGAGATGTTGTTTGATACGGAATTCAGGATTCAAGAAATCACTACATTGTTATTGTGCATCCATAGATTGAGAAGCTTAGGATCAGCAGGTTGGAGAAGAGATCCATCAACAGATCCAACTTTGTTTTTCACCAAAAGAGCAATCAACATTGCTTGACTCCAAGAAGAGTAGTTATCACCTGTAAGGGCTTGAGAAACAAGCACCAATCCAGGTCTATCTGAATGATGAAGGAAATAGGGACTCAGCAGATCATCAATCACTGTTTTGTTAGTGTTTGATGATGATGACCAAGAAGATGCTATGACTGACTATGATGAAAATCAATCAGGAAAGAAGAAATATTCAAAATGAAGAAGAAGATGAAGGAGAGGAAAGAGCAACAAAAGAACAACTCTGATACCATATTACAATTTCAGAAATGATCAAGCAGAATCATCATCAATTCATTAATTAACTAGTCTATATATATACAAGACTCAATTCTGTTATAACAGAGCAACTATGACAGAGTTAAACACATAAGAGCTTAATAGATTTACATAACTAATCAAGAGACTAAAACAGTTAGACTAAACAATTAGTATTACAACTAACTTAACTGACTGGTTTCCAATTAGATTGATTTGTTTTCTGTAGGGTGTTCCAGCTGTACTGGCTGTGTGTTCCTTTTAGTTTGGTGGTTTTTGTTTTTGGCGTTTTCTGTTGTTTATCTCTTTATTATCAATATATCATAGTTCTGTCCCTTTTTTTAAGAAAAGAAATTCTAGCTGAACAAATTCAAATATTGGTAAAAGCAATATGGGGTAATTTAAGGTAAAGCATGCATGAGCATCGCTTATGGTTCCTTGAGGTAGTTCTTTCTTAAGATGATAGTGACAAGTGCTTTGATACGGATGGTGCAATATGTGATTGTGTATGGTTGGTGGTCTATGAATTTCAATTTAAAATGGAGATTATTTGGATATGTGTGAACCAAAATAGTTGTTTAACATAATATATGGGTGAATTCACTGCATGGAATGTAATTGACATCACCCTTACTAGTACGAAACTCTTTTTGAGTAAAAGCCCTCACATGGCCTAAAGGAATCAAGTTGGATAATATTGATAGTATATGAGGACCAAGCTCATCTAGCAAATGGTTCTAAAGTTGATGATCAAACTGGGGTGTTGAGTTTAGGCAATTGATCATGGTGTATTGAGCTGATGATATGAGCTTGTTGGAGTGCAGTTTGCCCATGATGCCAAAGTGCACCTTGGATTTCGATCCAAGGCTGAAATTGTTAGATTTGTTGTCCCATTTCAGAAACTAAAGAAACTTGTTTATGTGAATCTTTTCCTCCTTAACATTGAGGTCCTTTAGAGAAAATCCTCAAGCCTGGATCAGAAGTAAACTTAGAAGTGGTTAAGCATGGAAAATATTGATGCTGGTTGAGATCCAAGACTACCAACAGTTCAAGGTTAGAATGGTGACCCCATTAGAAGGAAGCTGTAGGCTGTGCTGAAATGAAAGCTTTTCATAAGAAATGGCTACTTTAACTTGAGTAGGAATTGTCATAATGTGGCTGCTTATTGCATTGGTTGGAAGAGCATTATATAATGTTCTTTTATTGCTGAGCATCTTTTGTAATACTATGATCTATGTGCTTTTTCACTTGGGACAATGGCCTCGGTTTAATTTCTAGATGTGATTTATTTGCCAGTTTAGTTTTTTGTCACATAATTTTATCAATTTTATAGGGTAATTATGGTATGAAAATTAGCCGAAGTTTGGTGAAATTAGCCAAATTAATTAGGTAATTTGGACAATTGAAGCAAAGTTTCGTCAAAATCTTTGAAAAAATTGGCGAAGTTTATATAAAATTGAAGTTTCGACTATTTCTGCGAAAAAAATGCGTAAAAGTTGTAAAAAAATTATATTTTTTTATGAAAGAATCTATTTAGTGCATAGAGATTATTCCATATAATCATAGAGATTGTGAAAAAAATCTCTCTATAAATGAAGAAGACTGAAGGCGATATATGTGCAACTAGCAAGTGACAATCCAAAAGAAAAAAGAACGAGTTGTAGCCTCGAGGAGAGATGATACAAAGAAGAAAGAGAAGAAAAAAATAAGTTGAGAGCTTAAAAGGAGAGACATTGCGAAAAGAACGAGAAACAAAGGCCATCGATTATAATCGATAGAAAAGATCGAATATACTTGTGTTTGTAACGATTAGCAAGTCAAAGATCAATCGACTTTAGGGTTTATGATTGGAAGACCATTAGGGTTTAACAATAAATGTCTCTTTCTTTCTTTTTTTATAACAGTTTTAATTAACATGCAAAATGTGTATTAAACATTGTTAATGTCAAAATACAAGTTACAAACCATTATATTTATACTTTTATATGTAAAATGTATTTATTTATATTTGTTTTTATCATTTTCAATAGAAATTGTGCATGTTTTAGCATTTACATAGTATTTTTCAAAACTTTTGTAAGTTGACAAATTTTTACAAAAATTTTTTCAAATTTCTCGAACTCTTCGAATTAATTTTAATTTTCAAAGGTCGAAGTTTGGGGCGAAGTCGAATTTTTGTTCCTTGATGGTGATCAAAATGGCTTTGTCTTAGATATAGACGAATTTAAAATGTTATAACACCCAATATTACTTGCTTACATGGCACATCCTTTCAAACCCGTGTGTTAAAGGAATGTTTAGTAACTCAACCTTATTTAACTCAATTTGACCTGCTAACATTTTGCATGCTTTTGTTATAAGTGTGTGAACTTATGATTTTTTAACTTAGTCCAATTCATTCTATCAAGCTAAACAAATTAAGGTTTGATTATATACCTATTATGGTTTGAATTTTCAGAAAATGGCTGATCTTTTGAAAAGCTGATGCCATAATTATGATATTATCTTCATTACGCATCAGCCTTGAATGATTTATCTCCATGTACAGCCTATAATGTGTCTTCTCATGAGTTTTCGGCCAATGTACGGAATCTGGACAGAACTAAATTAATATATTCATAGCCATACACTCTCTCACTCTCTAAATAGGCGCAGATAGTTAAGGGTTTTGAAAGTACAAGATGATTATCATTTCCAAATGATATTGTGTTTGATCATGACACATAAGTTTTCTGAAAGTAGGGTAGTCTCTTATCATATCTGAAGGTCCAAATGCTTGCCTTGTGTCAAAATCATGGCTAATCGGTTTTTGTTTTTTTTTTTTCCTCTCTGGTCGATGTGATCAAAGACATTTCACAAGATTACCCGAAGCTGAATTACATAATTTCACTGAGTTGGATATTGATGTACCCTTTCTTGTCCAGAACTTTTGCGAGAAAATAAGCGGATGATTGACAGATCGATTAGGGAAATAGAAAGGGAGAGGCAAGGCCTACAAGCACAAGAGAAGAAGCTTATTATAGAGATGAAGAAAAGCGCAAAGCAAGGGCAGATGGTATGGTTATTTATGTTTGGCTGCTTTATGCTGTAAGTGCACGAGTGATCTTTGAGTTTGAAAATATGAAGATTTTTGAGATGCCAATCTGGTCTGGTTGCTGCCTGTATGTTTAATTTTCTATGCTTGACTTTTTCTTTCTTTGTATTGGAAATGAAACTAGAAAATATTATAAATAATAAGCTTTACAAAATACAAGGAGTGTATCAAATACAAGGAGTGATACAAGATGTGTCCTAGATGAATATGAAAATTTTATCTTTAGAGATCTTCTATATTCTCCTACTTTTCCTCCATTTTCCTTTCTTAATTTATTGAAAAGAAATATTTTAAAAAAATAATTCTTTTCACTGTCATCTTTTATTGGAAAGAATTATTTTGAAGTCATAAGAGCCTAATGACTATATATGCTGCAAGGTGTCAGCTCTTTCGTTCTTTTCTTATCTCTTAGGCCAAATGCAACCGTATTTTTTTTAATAAAACAATTTCTAATGCTTCTCAAATGATAGAAAAACTACAGGAGTCACAACACTACCCTCTCACATTTTCCAATAAAATAAAGAAATTATCATCCTTCATCCCCTATTAGAAGACATCCTTCATCTCCTATCAGAAGATATTCTTATCCATTCTCATGGGTTTTGCATGTTGTTGACGTTGGTAGAAGACACGCACACACACACACCCATAGAAATAAATTCATATGCAGTTATCTACTTTTTTGGGGGGATGGAATTGAATGCTTTCTAGAGTGAGAAATTTTTTTTTTTTAATTCTTATGAATGTTGCTTTGTTATGGAAATTTAAAAAATTTATTGTAATTTGAGACACATTATTGGAACCTTTTCTATATATGGATGTGAGTTAAAGTGATTCATTTCTCCTTTTTTTTTTTTTCTGTGCTGGATTAAAAAAAGAATTAAGCCCATAGGCATGGTACATCATTGTTCTGCTTTTCTGTATTCTAGGTGAACCTGTGAAAGCACATCCAAGAGTGGAGGATTGGTTTTTGCATATTTACTTTATACATGATGATAGGTTTGGACACAATTTGAAATTTTACCCAAATTGCCCAAACAAGCAATAGGATTCTTCTCAATCTTTAAAATTTAAGCATTTGGTTAATGTCTTGTGTATCTTTCATTGGAAACAAGGATTAAACCCATAAATATTTGTTTTATTGAAAAATGAATTTATTTTTTTTTTTGAATTTTATGAGACATTTTTACTCAACCTCTCTAAACATATTGTTTCATTTAAGAATGTCTCACTGCTGCTTATGATTTTAAGCTTTAGAGATACTCATTGTGAACCTAAAAACTTTCCTTTAAATATAATTATGCAAGTTTTGTAAATTTGAAAACCTTAAGAGACTTAATACTATATGCAAAAAGATTGTCTATATTATGCAATATACCTAATTTCTACTTTTTAGGCCTTGGCTAGCTGATGCTTACCTTGAGATGTGGTGAATTCCCAACATCTGTTTGATAACTTGATAAAACTGTCTTACATAGTAGGTGTAACGAACAAGCCCCTCACATTTCTATTGTGTTTCAAACTCGAAAAACATTCCTTATGTAACTTATGAAATTTTGTAAGTGACTATCATTTTTATTCCAAAATCGACTCTAGAATGCAAGATGGTTTTGTTGGACAAATGTGCACTAGAAATTGACACAATTTTAGAGATGAAATAATTTAAAATTAGTTAATTACGTTGACAAGTGATTCAATTATTTAGCCAAAACTTAATTTTTAATTTTTGAATTCTTAAAGTTTTTGATTTCTTGAATGAAAAATAATATGGGTGTTGATATATACGTATATGCACACATACATATATAAGTTAAGGTAGGCAATTAATAAAAAGTTGTAACATGTAACAACTTCACACCTTATACTCTTAGTATATATGTATGTATATGAAAAAAAATATATGGGTTAGCCACTTGTCTCTCATATAACACACACATACTAATGCATGTACATAGTATAAATATAGTATAAGTTTGGTATAAATACACAAACATCCCTACAAAAATTCATGATTTTGAACTCCAATGCATGAGATTGCAAGGTGACATATATACACTTGTAATGAGTAAAATTTGGCTTAAATTAAGAGAGAAAAATGGAGGAAAAGTGGGAGAATTATCCATTCTCTATTGCTGGCTGTGCAAAACAAAAAAAAAAAAAAGGAACAGAGAAAGAGAACAAGTTGGAGGAGAAATGAAGAAGAAGGAAAAGACAAAAAAAAATGTTGCAACAAGAAAAAATGTAGTTCGATCTCTTAAACTGGCCGTTTGATTTGACTGAAATTTATGCATATTAACGTTCATTGAGTTGTGTTTAAGTTGAATGATGGAGATTGCCATATGTTGTTTATATAGAGAGATATAACTGAATCCTTGCGACTCTATAGATCAACATGAAGAATCGAGTCATTTTGATCAAAAGGTCGGATATCAGAGAGTCAGAGAGTAACCATTAGCTCTTTCTAAAATTTTATTAACTGAAACTAGATTGCTTAATTTACATTCTAGACGGTGAAGATTTTAATCTGTCATTTTTATTTTGAGTTAGAATCCGTTGAATGTGAAGGTCTTACCCATAACTCCGTAAAATGACAGTTTAGGATACCTGTCTTGCTAGAAGGATATCTCTATACTTAACCATTGTATTGTTTTAAAAATTTGATTGTAAATCAAATTTGGGTTATTAGAATCTTGACCCTTCAGATTTCCAATTTCAATTTTCTAGAAAACAAAATGTGTAGAAGAATCCCTACTGTTCGCAGAGAAGTTTTGTTTGAAAGATTTAGTATATATAATGTGAGCTTAAAGAACATGATTGTATGATTTTGAGTTAAGAAATGAGGGTTTTTTTTTTATGTGAGATTTAAATGTCATTTGAAGACATATAAGATGATGATTAGTTTATGTGATTTCTAGGTATAAAATTAATGGTTTAAATAAGACATTAACTTAATGTTTATATGGTCTAGAATTGCCAAAAAATGAATTAGTTGTCATGCAATAAAATATTGATTATTTGGTCTTTGTTTTTGTGAATTTTGGTCTGAAAATGTCTTGTTTAAAGGGCAGGAAAACTCAGGTTTATAAAGCCCTAGAGAATCCCTTGCTGGACTTAGAAAATTTTAGCAAATAGAAGCACTTTTTTGGAAATTGGAAACTATTATTAATATTAAGCTAGTACAAAATGCTTAGCAAATAGAAGCACTTTAGATTTATATTTTTACATTCTGTTGCACAACGACAACAATTGAGAAATGAGGTTAGAAACAGTGTTAAATGATCTTTAAAAATCCTAAAAGAAATTATGAGATAAGTTTTAGGGGTGTTTATGAGTTTTGGAAGGTTTTGTGTTGATCCAACAAACATATTGATCAAAAAAAAAAAAAAAAAAAAAAAAAAACACACACACAGAAAAGTCTCTATGTAGAGGCATTTTTCCTTTAAAGAGAAATATATATTAGAATTGATGTAATTAAAATAACATTAAATGTTGTTCACAAATTATGAGTAAAATTTCGGGAAGACATATGTCCAACAAAGCTAATCTTGTATTCCATGGTTGATTTTGGAATAAAAATGATACTCATTTACGAAATTTCACCAACATTGTTGGAACCCTCCTATCTCCTCTTGTGAGAGATCCTACCTCACACCAAAACCCACTAACTGTCCTAGATGGTCCAATCAAATAGATTGTGGTAAAGCCTGCTCAGTTTGACTCTTGCACAATTAATACAATTCTCCAAACACTTCCTAATCCATTATATATAATCAAGTTTGGTCCACAAGTCTTCAATTCGTTTAGTTCCAAAAGTAAAAATATCTACAGTACGTATGCACTGGCAGTGGATTGGCCATTTCATAAAACAGGAAAGTAACAGTGATCTAATACATCAAAACATGCATCATGCCAACACTATGCCATGCCATATCTCATCATCATGTCTTTGCTACATCGGGCCTTGTATGAAGCTGTCGTATCATATTAACTTTGCTACAAGAGGTCCAATGTGGAGCTATTATCATATCTGTGGCAATAGGCCTCGCTTGGAGCCACATATGCTACCACGGACCCAGCTCCAAGGGCTCTCAAATCCAGAGCTGTATCTCAATGTCAGTGCTACAACAAGAATCTCTTGGAGCTAGGTCATCCTTGTTTCGGGTCCATTCCTAGCTTGGAAATCTGGATCAATCTCATGCTTCATGCACATGTCCTAAATCTCATTTGAATGTCATTAGCGTTTGTAAAATTACTTCCATACTATGTAAAAACATATGCCATGCATTTTTTCCTAATAGTGTTGTATCATGCCACTATAAAGCATAAGTAAAGACAGAGGTTAAAGTAATACACTCATTCTCATGCCATTTGAGACATTTAATAAACACATGCCATGCTTATTTAATCACAAGCATCTTTCACAACCTCATTTAAGCATTTTAATATATTTCCATCATTTCAAATAATAAAATATGCACGAAAAAACAAGAATTCTACTAGGACTACTCACAGTGCTGTGTGAATTCTAAAACTAGGATTCAATGCATCTCGACCTTTTATATATAGGTTATCATTCATATATGCTATAGCTCCATCAACTTTTATGCATGAAATTCGATTATTCTTAGTCGTACAATCCTTTGTCAACTTCATACCAACTTTGGTCAACATAGACAAATGAGCTAAGTTTGGGCCAATTTGGTCAACCTTAGTCAAACTTAATCAAAATTGGTCAATGTCGACATGGACGGGTCAACAAGTCAAAGGTTGGTCAATCTCAGTCAAACTAACCCAATCATGGTCAAATTCACGGTCAATTTACAAGTAAAACACAAATTATGGAAATTGGGGCATTTGACATGGTAAATTTGTCCATCTATGTGCGACTAAGCCATAAGTCCGAATTGTGCCAAATTTTGTGGAGTAGTTCTTGTTGCTAATATGTGTTCTTGAAATTTCTCTCATAATTTTTGAACAATGTTTGGTGCCGTTTTTAATCACTTCAATTTTGGTATATATTTATCTTTAAAGAAAAAAGGCCCTTGACTTTTTTGATTTTTCTGCCATCAATCCATTAGTTGGATCAACATGAAGCTTTCCAAAATTGATAGACACCCTTAAAACTAATTTCAAAATTTCTTTTAAGATTTTTAGACATCATTTGAAAATTGACACTATTTCTAATCTCATTTCTCAGCTGCTGTCTTTATGCAACATAAGGTAAAAATGTACAACCAAGGTACTTCTATTTGCTAAAATTTTTCAAGTTTAGCAAGGGATTTTATAGGGCTTTGTAAACTTGAGTTTTTCAGCCCCTTGAACAAGACATTTTCAGCCCAAAATTCATCAAAACACAGGCCAAATAATTAACGTTTTATTATATGACAACTAGTTCATCTTTTCGCAATCGATGTCCATATAAACATTAAGTTAATACATTATTTAAACTGCCCATAAATGACATGAACTAATCATCATCTTATGTGCCTTCAAATGACATTTAAATCTCAAACAGAACAACCTCGTTTAATATCTCAACATACAAAAACGTCATGTTTCTTAAGCTCACAATGCTGAATCTGTCAAACAAAACTCTTTGTGAACAGTATGAATTCTTTTACATGTTTTGTTTTCTAGAAATTTGAAATCACAAATTTGAAGGGCTAAGATTCTAATAACCCTAGTTTGATTCGCATATCAAAATTTTATAAAATTCCAATGATAAAATATAGAGATATATCCTTCTTGGAAGACATGTATCCTAATTTATCATTTTATAGAGTTATGGGTGAGACTTTTACATGCAACATATTATAAATCACAATAAAAACAACGTAATGAAATCTTCACCATCTGGAATGTAAACTAAGGAGTCTAGTTTCACTTGATCAAATTTAAGAAAGATCTAATGGTTATTCTCTGGAATCTGACCCTTTGATCGAAATGAAGGATTCTTCCTATTAATTTATACAGTTACAAACATTGAGTATATCTCTCTATATAAATAACACATGATAATCTCCATCATTCAACTTAAACATAGCTAACATACGTAAATTTTCGTCAAATCAAACGATTGGTTTAAAAGATCAAACTACATATTTCCTTGCTGCGACATTGAGTATAACACATGATAATCTCCATCATTCAACTTAAACATGGCTAACATACGTAAATTTTCGTCGAATCAAACGATTGGTTTAAAAGATCAAACTACATATTTCCTTGCTGCGACATTTTTTTTCCTGTCTTTTCCTTCTTCTTCTTCTTTTATCTTCTAACTTTATCTCTCTCTCGCTTTTTTTTTTTGTATGGCCAGCAAGTAGAGAATGGAGAATTCTCCCACTTTTCCTCCATTTTCCTCTCTTAATTTATGCCAAATTTTGCTTATTACAAGTGTACATGTGACCTTGCAATCGAATGCATTCGAGGAGCTTCCTCCCCTTATTTTATTTCAAAACCATGGGCTTGTTTGTGTGTATTGATACCATATTTGCCCAAATGTGTTTTTTTTTTAATAAAAAAATAGGGCTTGTTTGGTAACTCCACTTCTTAAAAATTTTGTACTTATTTGTTAAGACTTTTTTATAGTAGAACTAATTAAATAAGAGCTTGTATTTTATAAAGTGTTTGATAATAATAACATAAAAGCTCTTATTTAAAAATAGGGTATATATTAAGCAAGCTTGACAAACTTTATTTTTTTTCTTATTATATGAGTAATTTAGGTCATTTAAATAAAAATTATTAGTTTTATATAAAAAAATTATTTATAAATTTAATCATGTTACATAATATATTTATTAATGATATGAATATACATATTTAATTATAAATTTTAATTAAATATGTATATTCATATCTTTTGTACCAGATACCTCATCTGGATGTACCTTTTAATTATTATATAATATCTAGTTTCTTTTAAAAAAATATATATACATATTTAATTATATTTTCTATATTATTACTTATAAAAATCAACACTTTAAATTTATTTAATTTAATATTCTCATTTTGAAAATATTACATTTTAAAAAGTTTTAAATAGGTTAATAGTATAGAAAGTTAATAACTAATTTGTTATATTTTTAGTTAATTACGAGATTACAAGATTAATTAATACAAATAGGTTAGTTGTATTTTTAATTACAAGATTAATGAATACAAATAGGTTAATTTTGACGAGCATATAAATCAAAATTCTTTAGTTAAAATTAGATTGAATTAATTATTTTAAATAGCTTGACAAGGCTATTTTGGACATTTTTTTAAAAAATTATATCTATTTTGGAAGGTATCGAAACCTCTTTATGCTCCTCTTATTTCAAAAAAGCAAAAAAATCTTGTTTTTTTATTTAAGAGGTATTTCCTTTATTTCATAAAAAGACTTTAAAAATAAGAGAAAAAAATTAAGTCATCAAACACTCTAATTTTTTAACAGCTCTATTTTAATAAGACTAATCAAAATAAGAGGTTTTAATAAGAGTTACCAAACACTACCTAAGAGTATGACGTGTAATGTTCTTATATGTTACACTTTCTTATTAACTGCCTACCTTAGCTTATATATGTAAACATGCTTATACATATATATTAACACCTATATTATTTTTCATTCACAAAATTAAAAAGTAAGGTTTAACCAATTACTTAAATCACTTGTCAATGCAATTAAATAATATTAAATTATTTCATTTTCAAAACTTTGTTGATTTCTTGCGTACATTTGTCCAATCAATACAATCTTGCAATCCATAGTTGATTTTGGAATAAAAATGATATTACTTTTTTTTTTTGAAAGTAAATGTGATTATATTAATATGGACGAGATGTCCAGCGCCTTAGTGCATCAAAATACAAAAGAAGAAACCCGAATCCCTTCGTTACAGGGAATACAAAATTGAGGCCCACTAGATCATCCAGTCACTAAACGAGTATCCTAGCCCCATATTCCCAGAGGAGACCTAGGTTGCAAACAATAAGTGTGATTTTTCCACTATTCTATGAACATTAATTTCAACATTTTGGAAAATACTACTATTACTAGCCTCCCATATCGCAGTCCATATTGCAAAAGCCATCAGCAGCCAGTAGCTTTTCAACTGAATTGATTGGTCTGAGATCCAATTATGAACATTAGTACTGTCTAGGGGTCTTTGCATGGCTGGAAGTTCCTGTTGCCAAGAGCACCACACTGTCTTCAAAATCTTGCACTCCCCAAAAAGATGCCGAACATCATCCTCAGTGGCCCTACACAGATAGCACGAAGAGGGGGATAAATAATAGCTAGGGAATTTCTTCTGTATTTGAACAGTACAATTTAACTGTCCCTGCATTATCAGCCACGATAGAATTTTAAATCTAATAGGTAATTTAGCTCTCCAAATTAGCGCCAGACTGCCATTTGTGGAATTCGCCTCTCTGGATGAGAAAACTTTATAACAAGAACCCGTCGTGAATAGCCCAGATTTGTCTTTCGTCCACTACCAAGAATCAGGCTGTATGTTAAGTTGCACTGGCTGAAGCTTGTTAAGTAAGGTAACCAGATCCTCAATCTCCTCATCTTTGAGATTCCTCCGAAAGTCCAAGTTCCACGTCCCATTATTTCCCTTCCCCTTCCCTTCCCCTAGCATTGAGACAAGGTGGCCTTTGGTTCTTGAACGATCCTATACAACCAAGGAAAATCCTCTTTAAAAGTGGTCGGTGTGCACCATGCATCATCCCAGAATTTGATGCGCTTTCCATCTCCAATTTTCCATTGGATGTGAGGAGCAAACTTTGGATACAGAGACTGGATGAATTTCAAGGAGGATCTATTCGAGACCTTAGCATTCAAGCCTGCCATCATGCTGTTTTGAGATCTCCCATGGATACTTGCAATTATCTTGTTCCACAACTGGTCTTGGGTCTTAGAAAACTTCCAAAGCCATTTGGTAGCTAGTGCATCATTTCTAGTTTTTAGCTGAGCAACTCCCAGACCCCCTTCTTCCTTGGACCTGCAAACTTGCTGCCACTTGACAAGCATGTGAGCCTTCTCAACCCCTTCGGCCTTCCAGAAGAATCTTCTAATACCCTTTTCCAACTCCTTTTGAATTGCAATTGGCATCTGGAAGACTGACATATAATAAGTCGGAAGAGCCTCTAAAACAACTTTAATTAATAGGAGGCGGCCACCCCTGGATAAATAGCTACATCTCCACCCCTCAATTCTCCTCTTGACAGCTTATATCATCGGATCCCAAAAGGAGATTCTTCTAGGATTACCCCCCAACGGAAGACCAAGATATTTCATAGGCCATTTGGACACGGGAATGCTGAATATCTTATTAGCTAGATTCATCTCTTCCTCCTTAATATTGACACAAGGTACTCGGCTTTTGAGAAAATTTATCTTCAGCCCAAAAACTAGAGAAAAAACTTTTTAAGGCTAGTAGGAGCAACTCCCAGCTTTTAGAATCATTATTGAGGAAGAACAGAGTGTCATTAGCGTAGAACATATGAGAAAGAAAGATCTTTTGGCCTCCTACCTCGAAACCTTGAAGCCCAAACTGCCTTGCCCTCTGCAGAATGCCATGTAGGCTATCGGCTACTAAAATACAAGAAGGGGGAGAGAGGGTCACCTTGTCTAAGACCTCTTGAGGCTGTGATCTTTCCCTTTGGCTGACCATTCATGAATATAGAATAAGAAACTTTGGAAATGCATCCGTTTATCCATCTACGCCATCTCTCTTCAAATCCTTTCCTCTTTAGAACATGGAAAAGGTACTTCCATCTAACTGAATCGTAAGCCTTAGAGAAGTCAATTTTCAACACCAAGCCTTCTTTTTTCCTAACTCTATAGTCCTCTACCACCTCACTTGCCGTCAGGATAGCATTGAAAATATGTCGTTGTTTCACAAATCCCATTTGGTTCTCTGTTACTGTAACATGAATCACCTCCCTTAGGCACTTCGCTAGGATACTAGCAATTATTTTGTATAAACTGGTTACCAAACTGATCGGCCTATACTCCTCCACCTTGTTCGGGCTAGTCTTCTTTGGAATCAGCTGAATGTATGTCTCGTTTACACATTTATTGATAACCCTCGAGGAATAAAACTCTTCCAAGGTTCGGATAATGTTTGTCTTCAACAGGTCCCAATTCTTTTGATAAAATAACATTGTGAAACCATTTGGACCAGGTGCTTTCTCTCCTTTACAACTAAAAATCGCCTCCTTCACCTCCTCTTCCATGAACAACCTCTCAAGCCAATCCTTCTGCTCTTCCGTTATGGGGTTCCAATCTATCCCATCAATCGTCCATTTTGGACCGTTGCCGTCAGAGTATAAATTCGTGAAATATGAAATTATGTGCTGTTGTATATCTCTCTCCACCTCAATCGTGACTCCATCTGCACCTTTGATTTTGGATATGAAAGCCCTTTCTCTCCGAATTGATAGCAGCCTGTGAAAGAATCTCGAGTTGGTGTCACCC
>JAJIYU010012068.1:0-14820 GCA_030144865.1 Tinospora cordifolia | reverse complement strand
GCTAATTTTTTGAAGATTTCGACGAAATTTTGTAATTTTATAATTACAGGCGAACTTCGTTTCGATTGTCCAAATTACCTAATTAATTCGGCTAATTTCGACAAACTTCGTTTAATTTTCATACCATGGTTAGAGCCATATTCCTTTGGCTGATATTGCCCACTCCCAATCCTCCTTGGCTTGTTTGCCTGGAAACTTGTTTCCAGCCGACTAGAACATTGGGTTTCCCTTTCCTTTCAGCCTTCCACAAGAAACTTCTCGTGTGGTTCTCCACTTCAGCTGCCACTTTTGTAAGTGTTTTGAAGACAGAAATGTTGTATGTGGGTTGAGCCTCTAAAAGACACTGTATAAGCAGCAGCCTTCCTCTTCTTAATAGGTAACTCCCTTTTCAGCCCTCTATTCTTTGTTTGATTCTTTGAGTGACTGATTCCCAGAAGGAAGTTTGTCTTGGGTTTCCTCCTAGAGGGGGTCCAAGATATTTAAGAGGCCACCTGCCCAATGGAAACCCCGTTTTCTCTGCTACTCTTTCCCACTCATCCATTTTGATAATTATGCCTCCTAATTGACTCTTATTGAATTTAATACTCATCAGAGATGTTTCCATCAATATCATGTTAAAAAAATATTGTGGCTTGATTCTTCGGTTTGACTCATAATCTTGAATAAAGGCCATCAATTTTGAGTTCAAATTGTTGTCTTTGGACTATCTAGGTATATATTATGTGTAATTGTATATTACTGCTTGCTGTGGAGAAGAAGGGAGAAAATTTGTTACTTATCTTGAGTTTAGCTATCACTTAGTTTTGACATTCTTAGTAATGATAAAAGTAGAGGGAGACTTAAATTGCTACAAATGGAGAATATTTAGAAAGAATGAAAGATATAGTTATTTGCAATTTGGATGTTGCTTAGTGCTTACCCCTTGATAGAGGGAAGTGACAATAGAATGGAGGAGATCGATTCATGGAGCTGATCACATGTAGTTGAAAAAAGGCTTTGTTTAGTTGAGTTGTGTTCAGTCTAGTGGCATACTTGGAGTAGATATGTTGGATAAACTCATATAACCATTCAAAAAGTCTACGACATTGAACTTACCGGTACATTTGCACTAAGTTTAAGATCAATAATTAACTGAAAGTGAAATAACTATGTTGGCTGCATTTGAATCTTGAATTTGTAGTTTCATAGACTTCTCACCTGCCTTTCAGCATTTCTCTTAATTTTTCCCACTTATTTCCTGTTCCTGCATAGGTTCTAATTTGCAAGGTTCATTTTGCAGTTTTATTATTTTTTGTTTGTTTTATCTTTTTTATTTTAATTTTAATTTTTTTTTCCTTTGCCTTGTTATTGACGTACTTGAGTCTTGTAGGTGGTCTGATCTTCTTGATACAGTTCACACAATGCTGCCTCCTAAGGCCTGGAATAGCCTCTCTCCCGATCTGTATGCTACATTTTGGGGGCTCACACTTTATGATCTTTATGTCCCTAGAACTCGGTATGAATCTGAGATTGCCAAGCAACATGCTGCCCTTAAAGCTCTGGAAGAGTTTTCTGATAACTCAAACTCAGCAATCACCAAAAGGAAAAAAGACAAGGAACGAATCCAAGAGTTATTAGATCGTTTGACCAGTGAACTTCAAAAGCATGAAGACAATGTTGCATCTGTCCGTAGACGTCTTGCCCGTGAGAAAGACAAGTGGTTGAGTTCATGCCCTGATACTTTGAAGATCAACATGGAGTTCCTTCAGCGCTGTATTTTCCCACGCTGCATTTTCAGCATGCCAGATGCTGTCTACTGTGCAATGTTTGTTCACACTCTTCATTCACTTGGCACACCATTTTTTAACACTGTGAATCATATTGATGTGCTCATATGCAAGACCTTACATCCAATGATCTGCTGCTGTACTGAATATGAAGCTGGAAGACTAGGGAAGTTTTTGTTCGAGACACTGAAGATGGCTTACCACTGGAAGGTATGCATACCTCTTATGCTGATTTTCAGTCATCTCTGTCTTTCTGTTTTCTTTTCATAAACATTGATACCACTCTAATTAGCAACTACCTAATAAATTCTGCTGTTGCTGTTTAATTGTGGGGATCTTCTCCAATTTTGTTGAATGAATTACTTGAAGAGTGACGAGTCAATATATGAGCGCGAATGTGGAAATATGCCAGGCTTTGCTGTCTATTATAGATACCCAAACAGTCAGCGTGTGACATATGTGCAGTTCATTAAGGTGAGTTGCCAAGTCTTGACCACTATAACTTTTGCTAAATATTGATGCTCATGATCGGTTGAATTTAGAGGTTGTGGAACAAAATGACACATCATAATTTTTTTTTTCTTTTTTCGGTCTGTTGCCTGGATATATTGCCTCAATATGAATTATAAGAATTCTGTTCCTTAATGAGCTGATTTTGCTCTAAGAATGTATGTGACCATTGTCTATTTTAGTCATCTGAACAATGTCCAAGGCATAATGTAATCAACTATGCTTAGGATTGTGTAAAATTATAATAACGATGACACATTGTTGTCCATGGTGGCATTAAAACATACAGAAGGGCGGGACTGTGCACAATTTTAACGTTGCTCTAGTATGACTTGGATGTAAGAGGGTTGAATTTGGAAATGGCCTCTCTACAATGCAAGGGCAAAGATGTAAACATGGATCCGTCCCCAAACATTGTGATGGTGGAAGCCTCATGCATTGAGTTGGTTGTGCCATTTTTGGTAATTTAGGAACTTTGTTTCTAAATTTTGTCAAAGCTAAAATGTTTCCCACTTTTTTTTTTCTTTGTTTCAAAGTCAAAAGGTTTTCACACTTTTTTTTCTTCTTCTTTTGGAGGCTGTTGAGTGGAAGATTTTAGTAGGTTTTTGTCATACATAAACCATCAAAAAAGTAATGAAGTAGCAAGGCAGCATTTTGAGTACTTGAAAATGAAACTATGGTTTTAGGTACTGTAGATTACGCTTGAAAATGAAAGAGTATATTTACTGTACATTCCATTTTGTTCTAGCAAATTAATGTTGAAAAGGAAACTGAAAATTGCTCTTGGGAATGTATCTTTCTCAGAAATTCTACTATCAGTTCAGCATATAACAAAACAAAAGGTGTACCTAATGCATGGGGATCTGATAGATGCCAATTATGGTCAGTTACTTATATTTAGGTTAGTTAGAATATTAGTATAAATAGAGTTGAATGGTTGTGTGAGGGAGAGGTATTTGTTCATTTGAGTAAGTGTATTTGGAGAGTCTAGCCCTCTCAAATTGGCTAGTTATTGTTCTCATTATTGTTCCATTGCATTTTCTTAATACAAGATCGATTGGTAGCAAAGCATTTTGATCCAAGGTTACTAAAGGTAGGTGGCAATGGAATGGAGATTTTTTAGTAAGAAATAGAAGGGAGAAGGATGAAGCATGTAGAGTTGAGACACATGGTTGAATCACTAACACAAAAAGTCTTCAAGCTGTTGCGAATCACAGAGCAAACGAACTAATCGGTGCAACTCGTATGTCACTTGCTCTCAAAAGGAAAATCGTAGGTAGAAAATAGAGTGGAGCAGCTCGGTTGTGTTCAGATTAGCAATAGATCTAATCAATCGAAGATCAATTAGGATGGAATCAAGGCGAATCTGATTAACACTGTTGCAGGTGTTCAACTGGCCATGGGTCGACGGTTCTTGGATCGGGGTGTTCAGAGAGATGACCAGCTATGGTCACTAAAGGTGGATATCATCAAAACAAACATGGACAACAGATCGCAATATCTTGGTTGAGAAGGGTCTGCAATATATGGACATGAATGTTGTCCTATCACACCTTTTTGTTCCTTGTCTTTCATCATTCTGAAATGAGTAAGGATAAGTCAGCTGCTCTTTTTTGTGGGTCCAGCAGTGAGTTCTGCTGGTCTGTCAGTGATCCTGAAAATTGACTTTTGGAGACAATGAAAATGGAACTGGAGGCTACTGTTCTGGGACAAAAATAGCTCCAGTAGTGTTTAATGTTTGCCTTTTTTTAATTTTTTTAATTTTAATTAATTTGTTTATTTTGTAGTGTATAAAGCAGGCATGGCCAATTTATACTTCTCTAGGTACTTCTACTAACTGGAAGATGTATGTGAGACCTAATCATTTGATGAATTCAGTAGGGCTCTCTTTGGGTTCAGAAACTCTTTTTTGTAGAAGTATTTAAATTTAATCAATTACAGAGTAGCTACTGCTGCTTGCCTAAAAAGGAACCTTTTGATCTGAAGGGAAAAAAAAAAAAGAATACAAGTGCGCAGGTCATTCTTTGACAATAATGACAATATGCACCTCATGCTAATCTCTTTTCAGCAAGCAGTAGTGTCCCACATAATTCATAAGATATTAATCTATGATCACATTATTTCAATTAGTGTCTATGCTAACTCTTGATTGGATCTATTTTGTTGTTTTAGACATGAAACTGTCGAGAATGTTTGTACCTTGGGGTAGGGGGTTAGAACCTGTTGGTTTCTTAAGTTGTCCTGAAAGGAGTACATTGTGTGGTCTTAACAATGATTCTGAAATATTTCTGAGTGTGGGTTAGGCCTTATTAGTTTTTGTAACCACTTTGTTTTTGGCATAAGTCGTGTTTTCTACAGTGAAGACATGTCTTAATGACAAATAGAAGTATTATAAGGATATTTTAATTTTGTTCAAACGTCCTGCATTTCTGTATGAAGTTTGTCATTTATTATTATTATTCACTAAATTACTACATCTGTTCAGGGATTCATATGCTTCATGTATTCTATTTTAGGTACACTGGAAATGGAGTGGAAGAATTACTCGTTTGCTTATACAATGCTTGGAATCAACTGAATACATGGAAATTAGAAATGCTCTTATAGTGCTAACAAAAATTTCAAGTGTTTTTCCAGTTACTAGAAAGACTGGTATTAATCTTGAGAAACGGGTAAGAAGATTCTATCTATTTTTAATTTGTGAGTTTCCTTTGAATTGCATTTTATTTAATTGACTCTAATTCTTTTTGTCTCTTGCAGGTAGCAAAAATTAAAGGGGATGACAGAGAGGATCTCAAGGTGTTGGCTACAGGTGTTGCTGCAGCATTGGCTGCCAGGAAAGTAAGATATTGATTGTATTTCGTATTTGCCTCTTTTATATATGAATGAAGATAAACTTTATATTATGAGAAAACATTGTAGGTTTTTCAATTTGAATGTCGTAGATAATGTTATTCCTCTGAAGCACACGATCAATATATCCTCTGTTGCGATTTGCACCATTTGGGATATAATTGTAGAATTCATATACATTTATCCTTTGTGGAGCCCAGTTTAATCTAATAAGTTTCTTTGAATTATAGAGCTCGTGGGTAACTGATGAAGAATTTTGCATGGGTTACGTTTATGTAAAGCCTGCACGATCACCTTCATCCAAGGCTTTAGCAGCAGCTGTACCTAGTGGTTCAGTCCTTAGTAATTCACAAATTGAGTCCGGTGGAGCAAGGCAGATCCCACCTGGAAGTCAAAATGCAGAATCTGTTAATCCAAGTAAGGACCAAATCTTGCGTGCAAAATCAGCAGATAGTCGGTCAGAGAGAGCCGAGAGTGTCACTGTTCTAAAGTCTGATGCCGGACTGTCAAAATTGAGAGTTGGATTATCAATGAATGGTGTAGAGGCCCAGTCTATTGCACCTACAGCTGCGATACAATCTGGGACAACCAGACCGACTGAGATTCCAAAGCAGGTGGATGGATTGACAAAAGGGACTTTGGATGACAGCACAGTCAAAATTGCTCCTAAAGGTGTTGAGTCAGAGGTATGTTTTTGTTAATTTTAACATGTTATTTGGATGACAACACAGGCATAATAGAAACATTCTAAAATTTTAACGGATATTATGCAAAATAATATGTATATAGTAAAATAAGCAGGATAATAAGCATGCAAGTAAATATGCAAATCATGATGCAAGTGGACAGAGCAGATTCGTAGTTCATTTATAGTGGTTCAATTCCCCTTGGACCTACTCCACTATCTAGCGTCACCAACTAGAATTTTCTAATCTTGCCTTTATTATTGGCTGATCCTTTTCAATATGAACCAAAGATCAAACCTATGCAAAAATAAGACCTTACACTGAAGCCTTGGACCTTACCAGCACAAACTGGTAGGTTACCAAGTACCAAGTGTTTCGATTACACTTGATGCAACTTATGAAAAGTAAATGGTACACAGTCAACTGTCACAAGCCAACTAATAGTATATAAATAATATGAAATGATGCTCAAAAATTTGATTTCGAAGTATTTTCAAGTCTGGATTTTGGGCACAAATATCCAAAGTCAAACCTTTAGCAAATCTGAAAACTAGATCTCAATGTTTCAAATGAAACATAATGCAAACTCGATTTGTATATGTGCATATGGTGATGCAAATTAAAGCATATACACTAATCAATGTAAATCTGAAAATTTAGTAAATTTTCAGCAAGATATAAATGTTAAAATTCTCTGGAAAAATTGATTCTAACATTGCATAAGAAAGGTTTAACACATACACAAAAATGTGCAAGTAACATGATCGATTTAAGCCACCACAATTTAGATCTGTATGTTTGCAGTATATCTATGAGAATTAGAATGTTTTTATGGATATAAACACGTCAAAAACAGATATAAAATGTCCCACAAAACTCAACAAAACCGTTACATGTTAAGCTACTTAGAAATTAAAATTAAAGTGCAATTTTTGTGATTGAAATAACATTTGATTTATAGAGTATCAAAGGATAAAATAGGTTAAAATAAACCTCAAAAACCAGTATCAAATCAACTACACACTTGTTAAAAAAAAAGGAATTTAAAGAACATGAGCAAGTATGCAATATGAGAGTTTGAATAGGAAATATTACCAATGATTCTCATGTAGAGTTGATTAGATCTACGACCCCAATTTGATCTGAAAATCTTTCAGATATTTGAAGATGATACCTTGAACTCGGAATTTCAACCCAAGAAGACAAAATAACAATCACCAATATTGAAAGCCTTAAAGTCTTGCTTGAAAAATTTAAAGATTGAAGGGATTGAGATGGAAACTTATGCAAATGTGTTCTCCTTGTTAATTGTGTTTAAATAAGTAAAATTTGTCAAAAGCATCTCTCAAACATGTGTGGCTAAGATTAGATTGAAAACCGATTCAACAGCCATGATTGCAATTTTCAAATCTGGATTCATACTTCTGTAGCAATTACAGCTGCCTGTAATGAATTACAGGAGTTTGTAACACGTTACAACTTATGCTGTAAGGCATCTCCAACCCGACCCATTATTTTAGTGGTACTTTTGCACTATATTGTGCCCCACATTGACACTAAACATAACTTTATCTCCAACTCATCTACTCTATTTTTAACACCAAGAAGTAATATTTTTTTGAATTTTATGCGTTATTTTTAAATTAAAATAATCGTTGATACTATTTATAAGTTAATATTAGACAAATAAAAAGTTTTTGTTAATTTAGAAAAAGAAAAGAAAAAAGAGGAGGAAAAAAAGGTAAAAGGATGGCGTGGTGTCTTCAACCTGTGCCAAATCTCCAGCATGGCCCAATATTTGGATTGGAGGTGCTCCAACATGTTACAACTTGTAAAACCTTTGAACCATTTTGTAATGTGTGCAAAAAATTGTAATGCATTACAAGTGAAAACCCCATATTTGTTAGGTTAGGGAACACATGAAATGATACGCACAAAGCATGAACTGAATCATGTCTCTAATTTGATAAAAAAAACATTTTTAGAACATTTTATCATAATTTTTAAAGATTAAAAGCTCGTTAATGCGATAAATATAATTGAACTAATTAGAAACATGCAACATTATTAATATGAATGTAATGAATATGTCTTGATAAATTGATTGCATACCTTACAATATAAGGCTACCCAAAATATTGATGGACACAAAAAACTGAACACTATTTTCAGCACATTTTTAGTGCAGTCCAACCTCTTCATTTTTCATATTATTTAGTTCAAATACTACTATACTTGTTTTGGAATGATCAGAACAATGCAATCATGTGGCATAGGTCCCCAAGACTTTAAATTGATACTAGGCCAACTGCTTGCAACAAGGAAACTCTATTAAGGTGGACATTAATGTCAAGATATACATGTGCTTCAAGATTGCCTTGGTTTTTGCCAAGGGAAGATAGCGTTGATATGAATTACATGGAAGAGAAACATCTTTGCAATAGAAGTTGAGGGATGTGTTTTAAGATTGAGGTGCACCATTAGCACCTCAATCATGAAAGTAGTGATTAATATTGCACCATTGGCAAGCACTTGTCTTTGGAGCGTTATCATTCAGAAAATTGTTTGATTAGATAAAATTAACATGAAATGCCTTATTGACATTGGGACAACATTTTTCAGTGTGCTTGCTTTGAAATTTGTATTTTATTTAGATGGATTGTGCCATTGCAGCAACTACTGCTTTGAGGCATAGCATTGGCAATAGCATGTTTGTTTAATCATTTCCCATCTAAAATTGTCTAGCTGACCATACCTAAAGCGGATAGTTGGGTTCTTTAAGAATGGGGTAAATGTAAATATGTAATGTACAGGTGCTTTTCATTTCAGTATGTGTGTATGTTTGTGTGTTGCTTTAACATTTGCTATACCTCTTAAATTTAAAATGTGAATAAATGCAGTTTAAGGTTATTTTTTGTTCACAATATTACAAGTGATTGTGATTTGTGTAGTTCAAACATTGTCTACCTCTTAATGTTAGTGTTATGTTTCCATTGTACAGTTTTCTTTTTTTCCTTCTTTTAAAAATTTTATTTTTTAACTTTTTACGTTGTTGCAATTTTGTTATAAGTTTTATGACAGTCAAACGTACCTCTTTGAATTGTATTGATAAAGAAAAAAAAGAAACTCTAAAATAATATGAATGGAGATAATTAGGAAAGATATATCTACTTGTAATGTACCTATGGACTTCACACTTGATAGAACAAGCTAAAAGAGTTGGATTCATGTAACCCCTTCCATATGGGTGGCAAAAGGTTTTGTTGAGTCTTAATTGTGTGAAGGAGTTATTCTCATTTCAGGATCTGGTTTGATGAATCTCTATATAATAAGTTCATGTTTAGTATTTCATATTGCCTTGAATTGACAAGTTACTGGTACCTCTATAAAGAGAGTTTATGCAAGTCTTAATATATATCTGCTATGAAGTTCACCTTTTGAGTTTGTGAAGACTCGTTCTCTTTTCCATACCTCTTGAAGGTTTGTTGACTTCTTGATACAAAGGAAGCAATGGCATTATAGTTTTTTAAAAGCTTTGAAGAAACAGTCTCAGTGGAATTGTTATCAAACTTCATAAAAGGAGCTTTTTGCGGTTTCTAAGTGCATTAAAGCTGATTCACACCTAAATTTTCATATTCATGTAAATATGAGGTGTGAAATAAACAAAAGCTAGCTATAGAAGTACATGATGGTAAATTTGCACCATAATTTTTTTATATTCATTGGACTTGTGAACTTGTGGTTATTTCCTTTTCTTTTTCACTCATAATCTCCTTTCGAAACTTCATTTGTGGGAAAATTGTCATAGTCAAGCCTTTTATTTGACTATGCCTTAATTTCTGAGAGAAATATGCTAGCATTTAAGGGTGATTGCTTCATTGAAACTGAGTTTATGTTTTCTCTCTTCCAACAGCAGCTGAAATCTTCAGTAAGACGCTCTGCGCCACCTGGATCTCTTGCAAAACAAACAAAAGAGGTCACGAAAGATGATGGCAAAGCTGGAAAATCTGCCAGTGGAGGAGGTACTATATCTTTGGTAGCTTCAACAAATGGTAATGTGTTGCCAAGTTCTGCTAAAGGTACAAGTGCCCCTGGAAGAACATCTACAGATAATACACATGCTAACACAAAGATGGATCCTGGATCTGTTAAATCCACTGAGATAAGAGCATCTGGTGGAAAAGATATTGATGATTCTGATGTCGTTGATACATCAAAGGCCCTCCTTTCCTCCCGACCCACTCATGCACCTCTTGCTGATGATTCTTTTACTGCTTCAAAATCTTCAGATAAACAACAAAAGAGGATTGTCCCTGCTGAAGAACATGACAAGCATAGCAAAAGGAGGAAAGGAGATAATGACATCAAGGATGCAGAGGGAGAAGCTCGATTTACTGATAGAGAAAGGTCTTTAGATCCTCGCTTATCTTATTCTGATCCTGAGAAGATTGGAACTGATGATCAGAGTCTCAATAGGACTGGAGAAAAAATGTTGGATAGGTTAAAAGATAAGGGTGGTGAAAGACATGACAGAGATCACAGGGAAAGATTGGAACGTCCTGATAAGTCGTCTGGTGAAGATTCATTAGGGGAAAGATCCAGGGACAGGTCAATGGAAAGATATGGAAGAGAACGCTCGGTTGATAGAATGCAAGACAGGGGCACTGATAGGAGCATTGACAGAGTTATAGACAAGAATAAGGATGAGAGGAATAAAGATGACCGTGGTAAGCCACGCTATAGTGAAGCATATGTTGAGAAACATCTTGAGGATCGTTTTCACCGGCAAAGTCTTCCACCTCCGCCACCTCTGCCTCCAAACATGGTTCCGCAATCAGTTAATGCTAGCAGGAGAGATGAGGATGTTGATAGAAGAGTTAATAATACAAGACATGTTCAGAGACTGTCTCCTAGACATGAAGACAAAGAACGGCGTCGATCTGAGGAGAATGCCTTAGCTTCGCAAGATGATGTTAAACGTAGAAGAGAAGATGAGTTTAGAGAGAGAAAGCGTGATGAGCGAGAGAGCTTGTCCATGAAGGTACTTCATGCTATCTCCATCTTAGTTTTTCTGTTCAAGATACTTTCATTTAGTTGACATGCCAACAGAAATTGTCCAGCTTCTATAGCCTAAACTCCATCCACGGAAAACTTTCTGTTGATGTTGCTAAATTTGGGAGGCTAACTGTCTTTTTTGCATGCTCAGCATATGAATCTTTAGCCATGGGCTTGAATTCTATTTCACTTCACTACATGCTTTTCGCTTATACATTAAAAATCAACTTAATTTTACTCAGTTTTCTGGATCTAAGTTCTGGAAAACTTTATTATATTAATAATATTGATAAGCACTAGAAATTAGCCGTGTCCCAAATTCCCAATGGAAAAAGCTTGTGTGTTAGAGTGGAACGTTCCATCAAGCATCAAAACCTCATCCCGAATTTCGTGCTTTTTGATTGCTAAAAAATCTTGGTCCCTTGTTCCTCTTTATTTGGGATTACCTAATGACATTTAAATGTTATGTGTAGTAGTAAAGAAGAATTTTAGGGAAAAGTTCAATGTGTTTCTTGTTGCCAAAGTGGAAGCAATGCATTATTCTACTAGATTTTTTTTTTCCTGAAAGTAATTCATGTAGGTGGAGGAGAGGGACAAGGCAAGTCTGTTGAAGGAGGACATGGATGGGAATGCAGCATCCAAGAGAAGGAAACTCAAAAGAGACCATGCTTCAGCAGGTGAACCTGGTGAATATTCACTAGCCCCACCACCACCTCCCATTGCTCTTGGAATGTCCCAGCCATATGATGGAAGGGAGAGGGTAGACAGAAAAGGGACCATGGTCCAAAGAGCAGGGTACATGGAGGAACCCATGCCAAGGATGCATGCCAAAGACACTAACAACAAGATGACCCGCCGGGAAAGTGATCCGTATCCTTAAATACCCAAACGCACCCTTCACTTTTCTTTCAATTCACAATTGGATGTTTCTTTTTGTTCTGTTTTTTCTTTATGTCTGTTGCATTCACTTTTTCTTTTATCAGTTTCAAAATGTGAAGCCTTAACAATTGTGGTTCAGAATATATGAAAGAGAATGGGAGGATGAGAAGAGACTGAGAGCTGAGGCCAAAAGGAGGCATCGAAAATAACTTATGATGAATGTTGGGAATTTCATTGGTCTTCAATTGGATTTTCCAGTAAGTTTGAGCCCCTCAAGCTTGTTGATTAGTTCTCTGTTGAGGTGTCCCTGAATTTAAGTTTCATTTCATGACTAAATGTGTTTGGTTTAGTCCAACTCCTGGCTATTTTTTGTTTGCTAGTCCAGGACATTTCTCATATGGTGCACATTGCAGTAGTTCTCCATTGTAGGAGCAAGCTGGAACGCATTCAATGCCATTTGGATGGGTGTATAATGTACATATATTGCAAAAAGTTGTCCCTAAAACTGTAGAATAGACTCTACTAAGATCTCTTTTACTTCACTCACCTTGTTCAACTAGATTTTGTTATTGTAAGCATTCTACCAGTAAAAATTCTTGTACTTATGCTTGCTTATTTTTATTATGAGCATAAGCCTATGTTACTAATTTATAGGAACTAACTTGAGGCCATTTTTGTTGTATTCGCCCATTTGCGGCTATAAGCACACAGAGGTTTTGGTGAAATATTGTGTGTATCCTGTCGTATTTCAAGCAGGTAAATGCATATAAAATTCTTGTCTTATCATGGAGGGATAACTGACTCTGGTATTTTTGTAGCACCACAGAAGATATTCTGACAGTAACTTATTCTGATGGATCCATTAAAACCACAAGTATGGTTCTTTTGTTTGGATGCAAGTAGAAGGATGATGGTAGCCTTTTGCATTTGGCTCAAGTGTTTGGACAACAAAAGCGCTTTTGTCTTTAAACACACGGAATGCTATGAAACAACATCAAAATTTATATCATGCATACTCATCCTGAAAGTGGCAAAATTATGGATTCACCCAAGCAGCAAAGGCTTTAAAAAAAAAAAAACAAGTTCAAATAAAATTGGCAGGGTCTTGACCCGTTCGATTAGGATGCACTGCAAAGCCAGGCTATATGCTTTTCACAATTAGATAGTGTTTTATGGTATGCGCAGATACGAACGCAGCCATCAATGCCCATTATCTAGTTTAATTACACTAGATCAGGAATCGTTGCAGTAAATGATTGGAGTCATATACACCCTAATGAGAAAAAGGATTAGATGAATAAAGATTATGAACGTGCATCATCTTGCTCTCACTGCTGTCGTGCTCATCGAGTTCATAATGATATGATCTGAGCCCGCCATGTGTATACCATAATCCAACATGACCGGGCCGAGAAGCTGGTGTGCCCGGTATTGAAGCTTCTAAAAGAATCTCCCAAGTACTGTCCATTTTGAACTGAATTGACGGCTGTTTCTCTTCATCATCTTCCTCAAACGTCTCCCATTCGGCAGTGCAAATCATCGTCTCCATTAATGGCTCACCCAACAACTTCTTATAACCTTCATCTTCCTTTGTTGACATAAAAGGCGAGGAAGATGTAGTTGGAGAACTAGTCCCCGATGATGAATTTGATGATTCTGTTAATCTCCACATTCCCTCGAGAAAATTCTCCATTGCTTGAACGTTGATCTGTGGAATTTGATCCACGAAAGGGTACTCATAAGACCCACAAAGCCCTCTTTCCTTGCAAGAATCGTAGAACTCGCTTAATCTTTTTGCTTGCGTTGCTGCTCTCTTGTATATTCCGAGTGCTGCGATACAACATCGATACTGCATTTGAAAGAGATTGTCAAGAATAAACACCATGTCATGGTGGAAAGAAACATAACAGAGAAAACTGTCGCGAAGAATCAGCTCCATCGCTGCTCTAACAAGCAGGTTTTTGATCATAGGCCCACTAGGATTGCATTCCAATACTTTTTCTATCATGCGTTGGATCTGTGGTAAGAACTCTAGAACTCTACAGACTTCCTTCATCTTCCTCAAAAAGCTCTTGGATCGTTCGACATGTTCTTGTTCATTAAAACCATTTCGATCTAGAGTAAAGAAGTTAAGAGTTTCATCAAGAAGATGGGCATAGGATTGTATAAAGACAGTGTAATAATCCGAGTTAGAAGATGAGCAATCTTGGAAGCAACATGGGTAGAGAGACATTAAGCCATTGGATCGAGACCACAGAAGATTGTATTTGAAAGGGCTGGTTGCTGGGAGACAGTGGAGGAGACGATGAAGGAGGAGGAGGCATTTGAGTGCAACTCTCCAGCATTGAGTTTTGCCGAATCTGCGAGTGAAGCTGAGGAAGAAGGCTTGAAAAGAAGATGGTGAGAATGTGAAGATGTTCAAAAGCTCACAAATGTACTTTTCTTGTATAGGAAGATCATCGGGAGATGTCGCTTTGATAACGATAAGATCAAGGTTGCAGAAGCCTGCCATGCCTGCAAGTTTTGCATAACTGATGCAGCTGTGCTCTCTGAGAGCTGTGTAAGCTTTCATGAATCTCTTCTGCATCTCTTCTATCATCTTGCTAGAGCTGCTAGCCAGCGAGAGGTTTGCATTCTCTTTCTGTATTGGCCTTTATATATATATATATATATATATATATAGACACACACACACACTCACAAACAAGGATAAAATTCAAGGATGTGTGTTGCTTTTGTTCTCAAGTGAGAAATAGACATCAGAGTGAACGATGTGATAGAGAAATCTATAGTTTTTGTTGTGTGATTCTTTGGAATAATCGACAGCTAAAAGGGACGCCTTTTCAATTTTGGACAGTTGGATAAAAAGAATATGTAAAGTTGACTGGTGTAGCCATGATACATATATACATACATATATATACATACATATATACAAACATATATACATACATACATACATATATATATATATAATCAATGTATATAATGCAACCTATCAAATAATTATTATTGTATTTATTTATTTATTATGTTTAATCAGAATGGTATCTTGCTCACATCACCACATT
>JAJIYU010012067.1:0-14804 GCA_030144865.1 Tinospora cordifolia | reverse complement strand
TATCATCTTCAAGCAAGTCGGAGTTTTCAATAACTTCAGCATCCCCAGCCCCAGCTTCAAGCTTTTCTTTGGCATCACTTCCCTCACTTAACTCATCATCAACATTTTCCTTAGTCTCCTCGGTCTGGCGTTGAAGAGATTCTATCACATTCATCAGTTCCCTATTAACCTGTAGAGGTAAATGACAAAATAAATGTCTAGCATTTAGGGATATGAGTTATAATTTTATTCTGACAAAGAAAAAGGGATATGGAGAAGGTATTATATAATGTTGGGAATGGTTTATCGAGGGCACTCTTCATGGGAAGTTGATAATCTAAGTGACATGTATACCTTTAGCACAGACGCTGCAATTGTTCTTGTTAAACCTCCTATAAGTTTAATTTGATACTAAACTTTGACTTAAAACCACATTTTAAACATATGAATGACAATCAAGGCATATAACATTATCCACATTCTATAACTACTGCTACAAGGAAACCAAATGTGCAGCCTCCCATTGTACCTTGTTCTTGATGATTTTGATATGTTTCTATGAGAAAATAATGTCCAGGAAAGGAATTTGCATATATTACAGGATACAGGTTGATATATACAAGGAATGCATCAAAAAAAGGCATAAAAGAGATGAAAATCAAGAGCAAAGACTAGAAGACCGCGGTACAAAAACTGAAGATTACAGTTAGAACAGAAGAGTAGAACCAGTGAATACCACACTGGTGACCGCAGTCCATAGATTGAAGACCGCGGTCACCAGAACGTGGTTGGCACAGAATTTTCACAGACCGCGGTGGACAGAATGCAAGAAATCTGGGGTTTTTGACATCAAATTCATGGACCGCTGTCACTGATCGAGGTCACTCGATTTTATAGCGAGATTTTCGTATTTTTTAGGTTTTTTAGTGCGAGACTATGAATAGAAGAAGGTATTTAGGTTTTTATTGATTTTTGAAGATTGTAAAGAGATTTGAGTATGTATTGCTTATTTGAATCTAATTTTATGTTTTCCTTTATATCTATGTCGAGCTAATCAGTTCTATTGTCTAGGATGTGATTGTTCAGAGCATAGTTTGTGATATCTGATTGTAGTTGCTGATTTATAGATTCTATTCCTTATTGTGTAGACTTAAGGCCTTATATCTACTGGCCACAGATGTATTGAACTTAGTATTTCAATCTATCTCGGGAGAAAAATCTAAAATATGGATATCACAATCTGGACCTAGACCAGTTGATTGATCGGGAGATTGTTGACCAGTCTAGGGAGTTGCACAGGGATTGTTAGTCTAAACACATAGATTGTCTAGTGAACGCCTCGGGAGAGGGTTTGACGAAACAAATCTAGTGAGTGTTGGAACACCTTGGGAAAGGGTTCAGCCATTGATGCTATAACTCATAGATTAGCTAATTCACAAATACAACAAAGATTTGCAAACTATGCGGCGACACTCATTATCCTAAACATGTTTCTCTACTGAATTCTACAATTTATCATAGTCTTTGTTTACATTAGTTTCTGGTTTTGGAATCAACTTAATCACTTTCAATTTAGTCTTGATAAAACTGAGATCATTAGTAACTTTGGTATTAAAAATCAATAGCTACCATTGTTCCCTGAGGACGATACCCAGATTTACCAGATATTACTACTACGATCCTATACACTTGCAGGGTTTGCTAACAAGTTTTTAGCCCCATTTCAGGGGAACAACGGTGTAATTGTTTTTAAAACCAGTTGAATTTGGTTTGGTTTTATTCAAGACAAGAGTTTCTTATTATTCATTAATTGATTTATCTTAGAATATATTGACTACACTTGATCTTTTTGTTCTCGTGTGTTTCAGGCTTGTATGAGTGAACGTCCTTATGACGCCTACGATCCAGATTTGCTGAAGACAATCAGTCAGATTCAGTTGGAGGCTCAAGAACGAGCTTCAAACATGGCTAAAAGCAAAAGTTCGAGTGTTGGTAATAACGAGGAAGCACCATTGCGAGATTTCTTCAAACCCGTTTTGAACGACAACTACTCTGGAATAGCAAGGATGCCTATTAATGCCAATACATTTGAGTTGAAACCGTCTTTGATCACCATGGTGCAGCAACAACAGTTTGGAGGCTCAGCTGTAGAAGATCCTATGGTTCATTTAAACTCATTCATGGAAATTTGCGACACTGTAAAAATCCATGGCGTGACTGAAGATCAGCTTAGACTGAGATTGTTTCCCTTCTCTTTAAGGGATAAAGCAAAAAGCTGGCTACAAACCTTGCTTCCAGGAAGTATCACTACTTGGGAAGAGATGGATCAGCGGTTCCTACAAAAGTACTTCACACCAGCAAAAGTGCATCAGCTGCAAGGGGAGATAAGTTCTTTCAAACAATCTGAATTTGAATCACTATATGAGGCTTGGGAACGATTTAAAGACCTACTAAGGCATTGCCCGTAACATGGTTATCTACCTTGGCTTCAAATTCAGATATTTTATAGTGGACTTACACCACTCACAAGAGCATTGGTAGATTCAGCAAGCGGAGCATCTTTGATGGGGAAATCAACCACAGAGGCGACTCAACTGATTGAAGACATGGCAGCCAACGCCTATGGACATGGTACAGAAAAAGGTACAGCCAAGAGAGTGGGACTTCATGAAGTTGATGAGATCAGTGCCTTGCATGCCCAAATTGCAACAATGATTCATAAGCTGAATTTGGTGGAAGAAAAGAATAGTGGATCTCAACTTCAACAGCATCAACAAGTGCACTCCATTGCCGAAGCAAATAAGTCATTGTATCATGGAGAAACCTCAATTGAACAGATGAATGCATTGAATAGATTCAATGGGTATCAAGCACCAGCTGGGGGGTATAATGTCCCAAAGTATTATCATCCTGGTGTGAGAAACCATGAGAATTTTTCATATGTAAATAATAGATATGCTCAGATGCCTCCAGGTTTTGTCAACCAATAGCCCTTGCAAGATAAGAAGCCGTCTTTGGAGGATACACTAGATGAAATGATGAGTATGCATTTGAGATTCTTCAAAGAGTTAAGTGGCCAGGTTGATAAGAATGACACAAGAGTTTCAGGAATTGAACTTCAAGTGGAAACATTAATGCTACTGTTAAGAATTTGGAAATGCAAGTGGGGCAATTGGCACAAATAATATCGAACCAACAGCGGAGTTCTTTTCCAAGCGATACTCAAGTAAATCCGAAGGAGAACTGCAAGGCGGTCACCACAAGGAGCGGCAAAGAGGTAGTAGGTCCTCCAAATCCAAGTATACTACCTAAAAAAGCTAAAGGAACAATTAGCAATGAGAAGGATGAGCCAAAGCCATCCACAAGTCAATATGAAGATCCAGCATCATCAAAAGGGAAGGCCAAAGGAAGAGTAAATCAAGAGAACTAAATTTTTGAAACTCTACCCTTACCATTTCCCCAAAGGTTTCAAAAAAAGAAGATGGATGAACAGTTTGCTAAATTTCTGGATATGTTTAAGAAAATCCATATAAACATTCCAATTGCTGAAGCTTTACAACAAATGCCCAATTATGCAAAGTTTATGAAGGAGATCATGTCAAAGAAAAGGAAGCTGGGGGATTTTGAAACTATCAAGCTCACTGAAGAATGCAGTGCAATACTATAGAAGAAGCTTCCTCAAAAGTTGAAAGACCCAGGTAGCTTCACCATACCCTACAATATTGGGTCTAAAATTTTTGAGAAGGTATTATGTGATCTCGGAGCAAGCTTAAATCTAATGCCTTTGGCTGTATGTAAAAGGTTGGGAATGACAGAAATCAAGCCCACAACCATTACTCTCCAACTAGTTGATAGATCCTTAACATATCCTAAAGGAGTTGTTGAGGATGAGTTAGTTAAGGTAGACAAGTTCATATTCCCAGTGGACTTTGTGGTTTTAGACATGGAGGAAGATTGTGAGATACCACTTATCCTTGGAAGACCATTTCTGGCTATTGGGCATGCTCTCATTGATGTACACAAAGGAGAGTTAACTTTAAGAGTGAATGATGAGAAGGTGATCTTTAATCTGTACAAGGCAATGCAATATCCCAGCGACCTGCATGAATGCAACAGGGTTGAGAGCTTAAACTCTTGTATTGGCAAGGCAGTAGAGGCACTAAGTTCACAAGATGAGTTGGTGGGAAGTATCTCTCATTCATTGACATTTCCTGAAGTTATGACAGAAGACGAGCAGTTTGTGGTACTAGCTTTAGAGGCAAGAACCAGATTTCAACAGTAAAAAGGAACAATTGCCTACAAATCAGTCATTTGAAAGTGTTCAAGATCATCCTAAGGAAGTGGAGTTGAGGTTGCTACCGGAGCATTTAAAATATGCATTTTTGGATGAAAGCAAATCATTCCCAGTTATTATATATTCTTCACTTGCACCGGTTCAAGAAGGGAAGCTGCTAAAGGTGTTAAAGGAGCATAAATCTGCTTTAGGATGGACTATTGAAGATATCAAAGGAATAAGTCCACCCATTTGCATGCATAAAATCTTAATAGAGGACTCACACAAACCAACAGTTGAACATCAGCAAAGGCTCAATCCAATTATGAAAGAAGTGGTGAAGAAAGAGGTTATGAAGTGGCTTAAAGCTGGAATCATCTATGCTATATCAGATTCACCATGGGTTAGCCCTATACATGTTGTGCCTAAGAAAGGGGGAATGACTGTACATAGATTCTAGAATAACAAATGAAAAAAGAGAGTCCATAGCTTCTAGAACAACAACAGGATGGCGAGTTTGCATAGATTATCGGAAGCTGAACAAAGCAACTCATAAGGATCATTTCCCTTTACCTTTTGTAGATCAAATGCTGGATCGCATTGCTGGATATGATTTCTACTGTTTATTGGATGGATATTCTGGATATAATCAAATAGTCATTGCACTGGAAGATCAAGAAAAGATTACTTTCACTTGTCCATATGGCACTTATGCATTTAAGAGGATGCCATTCAGTTTATGCAATGCACCAGCAACGTTCCAGTGATGCATGATGGCTATATTTGCTGATATGATTGAAGACATTATGGAGGTATTCATGGATGACTTCTCAGCATTTGGCGAGACATTTGAACAATGTCTCCACAATCTAAAACGAGTTATTTCCCGGTGTGAAGAAAAGAATCTAGTTTTAAATTGGGAGAAATGTCATTTCATAGTTAGGGAAGGCATTGTGTTGGGCTATAGAGTGTATGTTAATGGCCTAGAAGTTGATAAAGCAAAAATTCAAGCCATAGAGAATTTGTCACCACCAACAACAATGCGCGAGGTGAGGACCTTCTTGGGGCACATGGGGTTTTATCGAAGATTTATCAAGAACTTCTCTCATATAACTCGTCCTCTATGCCAGTTGTTGGAGAAGGAGACTGAATTTATCTTCACAGCTGAGTGTGTTAATGCTTTTAACACACTTAAGAAAGCTTTAACAACTGCTCCAATAATGTCAACACCAGTTTGGGGGGAACCATTCGAAATAATGTGTGATGCTAGCGATTATGCAGTAGGAGCAGTTTTGGGGCAAAGGCGTGAAAGAATGTTCAGAGCAATTTATTATGCAAGAAAAACATTAGATGATGCTCAAAAGAACTACACAACCATTGAAAAGGAGTTGCTAGCTGTTGTTTTCGCTTGTGACAAGTTCAGATCATACATTGTAGGCTCGCATGTCAAAATTTTCACCGATCATGCTGCAATCAGACAGTTGTTTGCTAAGAAGGATGCCAAACCAAGATTAATAAGGTGGATCATGCTTCTGAAAGAATTTGATATCGAAGTAATAGACAAGAAGGGCATAGAAAATGTTGTGGCTGATCACTTATCTCGCCTGTCAAATGAAGCAAATCTAGATTCAAAGAAAATAGTGGAGGCCTTCCCGAATGAGCGACTCTTGGCAGCAAATGACATCATTCCGTGGTACGCAGATTTTGCTAACTACAAAGCTATAGGCGTGACACCACCAGATCTATCTTAGAGCCGGTTAAAACGTTTTATACATGAAAGTAAGTTTTACCTTTGGGATGATCCTTTTCTTTACCAGAGGTGTGCTGACAAGGTAATTCGCCGTTGCATTCTTGACCATGAAATTTATAAAGTTCTTCATGATTGTCATTCTTCACCTTATAGTGGTCATTATAGCCATCAAAGAACAGCTAGATGTGTCCTTGAGAGTGGGTTTTATTGGCCAAGCATGCTAAAAGATGCTTACCAGTTTGTTAAGACGTGTGAGGCATGTCAGAAGCAAGGAAATATTTTGAGAAAGAATGAAATGCCTCTTACGTCATTTATAGAAGTGGAATTATTTGATGTGTGGGGCATTGACTTTATGGGGCCATTTCCACCATTAGATGGCAAGCAATACATCCTGTTAGTAGTTGATTATGTCTCCAAGTGGGTGGAAGCTGTGGCCACAACAAAGAATGATGCACGAGTGGTCCTTAAATTCCTTTCAAGAAATATTTTCTCTCATTTTGGTACTCCTAGAGCCATTGTGAGTGATGAAGGAACACATTTTTGCAACAAAATCTTCAACAACCTTCTCACTAAGTATGGTGTAAGGCACAAGGTTGCCCTACCTTATCATCCTCAAACTAATGGACAAGCTGAAGTGTCTAATCGGGAAATCAAGTCAATTCTGCAGAAAACGGTTGGTACAAACCGCAAGTTCGATGATACATTCAAGTTAGATGATGCATTGTGGGCCTATAGAACAGCATTTAAAACACCCATAGGTATGTCTCCTTATCAATTAATGTATGGGAAATCTTGTCACTTGCCTTGCGAGTTGGAGCACAGAGCTTATTGGGCAATAAAGAAGTTAAATTTCGATTCAAAGGCTTGTGGAGAGAACCGGTTGTTGCAACTCGTAGAACTTGAAGAATTTCGCAGAGAAGCATTCAGAATAACACCATCTACAGATCATAGAGAAAAAGGAGTTCAAACCTGGACAGCAAGTACTCCTTTTCAATTCAAAACTCCATTCTTTTTTGGGTAAGCTTAAATCTCGATGGTCGAGACCATTTTTAGTAACTCAAGTCTCCCGTACGAAGTAGTAGAGGTGCAAAGCCTGGTGGATGGGCACAAGTTCAAGGTGAATGGCCAAAGACTGAAAATATTTTATAGTGGTCAAAAGCAGATGGTGGAGACGGTTCTCCTCAACAATTGAAGCGGCGTATCCTTGTCGAGTTAACAGCGTTAAACTTAGCACTTAGTGGGAGGCAACCCACTTTAGGATTTTGCTTGAATGCATTTTTGAGTAAGTTTGTTAGTTTTCATAGAGAAATTGAGTATATGCACTTACAATTGACTAAAAAGAGTCCACAAAACTGTAGACCGCAGTCCATGATATGATGACCTCGGTCACTAGTCCAATACACAAAACACTGCACTGAAGACCGCGGTCCTCAATCTGTAGACCGCGGTCCACAGAATGCATTGTTTGGTGCAAGAACATAAGGACCGCGGTCACCAGTATGAGTGTTTTCATTGACCGCGGTCCACAGAACATGGGTTTTAAGCAATACACTGATGACCGCGGTCCTCACTCATAGTGAAAAACTGTGGACCGCGGTCACCAGTTCTAGATGTCCAGAAATAAAAAAATTTTGCACATGGACCGCGGTCCATAAAGCAAGACCACGGTCCATGCGTTGTTTAAAAGGAAGATTGCGGTCATTTTTTATCATTCTTGTGTTGGAAATTTGGGATTTTGTGTGGCTTTTGGAATTCTTCTTCGAGTTTTCAAGCTTTTCATCATCTTTCAATCAAAATATAAGTGTTTTACCTTGATTTCTTACTGGTTTCTTGCATTTGGTTAAGTGTTTAGATGATTTAGGATGGTTTAGATGGTTTGAAATGATTTGGGAATGTCTAGATGGTGTGAAATGATTTAGGAATGCTTTCATGGTGATTTTTGATCAAAGATTCATCTTATTCTCTTCTTGATTCTAAGAATGCCCTTTATTTGATTCATATGTGCACTAAGGAATGCTCACACCCATATTCATGAGAGATTTAATGTTTTAGATGTGTTGTTTCATGAAATGAGGTGTTTTTTCATCCAGTTTATATGTTATTCATCATCCAAACCAATACAAGATTCAATGTTGCATGAGTATTGAATGAGTTTGATATTATAACACTTAGACCATGTATTAGAGCCATATATTGAGACTTTTTCATTGAATGGTTGAGGTGTTATTATATATGAATCTTGTTGTTTTCCTTGGTGTTAATCTCTGTGATTGTAGGCCTCCAAGAATGAAACTACCCACTTCAAAAGGCAAACAACAAACACCTCCTCCTCCTCCATCACATAGGAACAGATTCAGGACTGCAAATGCAAAGCAAAGACTCACCATTATCCGGTCCAATAGACATCTGATCCCGGAGAGAAGGATTATGTTGATAACAGAGGAGTGCGAGTTGGGCATAGACACAGTGATAGCTACCCGCAATTGGAATAAGTTTATTCAAGCACCAGGAAACACTATGGTGTCTATAGTACAGGAGTTCTATGCCAATGCCCCAGACAAAGAGGGAACATATGTTTGGGTAAGGGGGAAGTGGGTGTCGTTCAATGCGACAGTGATTAATGAGGTTTATGGCTTATCTAATGACACAATGGATGAATACTACAATCTGTTGTCGAGGTTTGATCCAAATGAGATACTGAGGACTTTATGTGTTGATGGGGCTTCTTGGATCTGTTACAACAACAGGCCACTGAATCTGATGAAGACTACATTCACTACCCAGGCTAAGGTTTGGTCATATCTTGTTTGTGCTAATCTACTTCCTTCCTTAGCCATTAACCAGGTTACTGTTGAGGGAGTTGTTTTAGTTTACTATATCATGAAGGGCCTCCCAATCAATATTGGGACAATCATATCCAGCTCTATCAGATCAGCCATTGACAAGACAAATGCCGGTCTGCCACATCCTACCTTGATCACTGAGTTATGCAAATGGGCGGGAGTTGTTTGGGACAAGACCGAGCCGTTATTGAAGATGAAGGACCATATAGCAGTGAAGATGCTCACATCCTCAGCTTCTAAGAGGCATAGGCCCTCTACTGAGTCGCCTCCACCAGCTACTGTTCCTGCCTCTGCCCCTAAACTCCCTGCAGATGTTCCTCAGTCCTCTTCCACTGCAGCTACGCCTCTGTCGACTACGGAGCACACCATGATGCACTGGATGGCATACATAACAGAGTGGATGCACCGTAAGGACCCAGATATGGTAGTAGTTTTTCCTCCTCCTCCTTGTGCTACGCCTTACATGGAGATGGCATGTTGCAAACCTCCATCACAGCCACCCCCACCAGAGGTCCCTGTTGATAATGATGATGATGATGATGATGATGATGGTGGTGATAATTTTACTGATTTTATTACTGAGGAAGAAATGTTTGGTGCAAATCCTTGAGCACCATGATTTTGATGTCTAGTTTGTTTTTTTTTTCTTCTTGCGCCTGTTTTGAAAACTTTAACTATCGTATATTCTTGGTTCTTCTGTTTTTCTGTGTTTCTTCTGATTATGCATTATTTTTAACTGTGCTTCCTGTGATCAATGCTAGTCCATATTTTGCCTCAATTTCCAAACTAATTCAATTTCCAGACTAAATCTTTCTTTTTCGTTCTCTTTGAATGCATGTGTGATATTTTACCACGCCCATATTTACATCTCTATGTGCACTTGAGGACAAGGCACAAACTAAGTTTGGGGGTGTGCGCGCATTCTTCGCGTTCTTCTTCAAAGTCAAATTCACAACAGGTTTAAGTTTAATTTCTTTTTCTTTCTTTAGGTTTATTATTTTTACATATTTTGGTTGCATTATTACTTATAAACTAAATATCTTTTTGGCATACATGCATAACTAGGTATAATATCTCATGACATTTAGAAATTAGGATTATTGATTTAGTGTCAATTCATGAGCATATTAGTTAAGACATGAGCATATAGATGTCATTCAGGCTAGAGGCATGCCATATTTCTGAAATATTTTCACTGAGTAACCAATGAAATTGAAAATTCCTCTAGTGTGATGAGACAGAGAATTAGGGTACTTTCAAATAGTTTGTGTGTTTGGTTTGTCTAAAATTTGACCTTGACAGATCTCTGTAGTCTTAGGTAGATTGAGACTCTGAAGACTGAGAAAGTGAGGAGTATAAACCAAACCAGAAGCGGAAAGAACTCCCACAGACTATCAAGATAATCGAATCTGTCTTGAACACTACTTAGGAATGATTATAGGAGGGAAATGAAGTAGGCCATCGTTGTTTGAACCATAGCCTAAAGGCCGATCCTAGCATATATAATCATTGCAGCCAATTTTGAGCCTTACAGCCTGTTTTCTTGTTATGAACCTAAACATTATATAGAAACACTCGATTCTTTTATGAATATCTCAGTTAAACCTATTTGTGTGCACTCATAGTGGTAATATCATCTATTCCGATGATGAGAAAGAAGAAGGGGATGCAAACATTGAAATATGTATATGTTAATTTTATGTTTTCCTTAAAAAAAAGAAGAGTTACATTTTCTCAGTATTTCAGTATTATCAATGATAGCTGAACTTTTGACTTTTGTATGAGTGTACATTTGAGTTTAATTTGGAATGCATATACTGAAAGAAGTTTTGGGGAGTTATGAAGACATGGTTGTGAGCATAAACAAAGAAAAACAAAGGATGTAACAAAAATGCTCAAGCTATATTAAGAAAATCAAACAATTCAAGTTATTATTATTGCTATGAGTGTACACCTGAGTCAGATTTAAATTCCTATTACACTTGTACCTTGAGCCAGGCCACGTTACAACCTAAAAGAAAGACCACTAATCCTGACTATAGTTTGACTTGAGTAGAAGATGGATAGACGAGAGAATTGAGAGGGTCTGTGTACTTGGGTATTAGGAAATGATTTTTGTGAATGGAATGGTACCCTCAAATCACTTGCAAAGTCCAAGAGGATTGAGATACTGACCGATGATAGGGTGAAGTTAAGGAAGATCAAAGGATGAACTGAAAATCTAGACAAACTGAATGTCCCTAAGGGAGTATTAATGAGTCATAAGCTATAGGAATGGAAAATTGAGATTACAATGATGAGTGAAAAAGAATTTGAACTCTATGTGGCATGACATGTTAGTTTTAGATTAGAATCATTGTTCGAGGACAAACAATAGTCTAAGTTTGGGTGTATTTGTTAGTTGCATAGTAAACTAATATTAGAATAGGTAAAATGGTGCATTTTATAGGAAATAAGAGAAAATATAAGTAGAGAAGTGCATAATTAGCAATAGTTGCACATAGTTAGGAAGTATATTGTTTAATAACTTTTAAGCCTTGTTTTTGATGATTTTGATATGTTTCAATGAGAAAATAATGTCTGGGAAAGGAATTTGCATATATTATAAGATACAGGTTGATATATACAAGGAATGCATCAAAAGAAGGCATAAAAGAGAAGAAAATCAAGAGCAAAGACCATAAGACCGTGGTACAAAAACTGAAGATTGCAGTCAGAACAGAAGAGCAAAACCAGTGAATACCACACTAGTGATTGCGGTCACCAGAACGTGGTTGGCACAAAAATTTCACAGATCGCGGTGGACAGAATGCAGGAAATCTGGGGTTTTTTACATCAAATTCATGGACCGCGTTCACTGACCGAGGTCACTCGATTTTATAGCGAGATTTTCATATTTTTTAGGTTTTTTAGTGCGGGACTATAAATAGAAGAAGGTATTTAGAGTCCAAATATATAGAAGATTGAAGAAGAAACACTGTGATGGCTACTAGGGCATGAAAGTTTAGGCTTTTATTGATTTTTGAAGATTGTAAAGAGATTTGAGTATTATTGCTTATTTGAATCTAATTTTATGTTTTCCTTTATATCTATGTCGAGCTAATCAGTTCTATTGTCTGGGATGTGATTGTTCAAAGCATAGTTTGTGATATATGATTGTAGTTGCTGATTTATAGATTCTATTCCTTATTGTGTAGACTTAAGGCCTTATATCTACAGGCCACAGATGTATTGAACTTAGTATTTTAGTTTATATCGGGAGAGAAGTCTAAAATATGGATATCACAATCTGGACCTAGACCAGTTGATTGATCAAGAGATTGTTGACCAATCTAGGGAGTTGCACAGGGATTATTAGTCTAAACACATAAATTGTCTAGTGAACGCCTCGGGAGAGGGTTTGATGAAACAAATCTAGTGAGTGTTGGAACACCTTGGAAAGGGTTTCAGCCATTGCAGGTATAACTCATAGATTAGCTAATTCACAAATACAACAAAGATTTGTAAACTATGCGGCGACACTCATTATCCTAGACATGTTTCTCTACTGAATTCTACAATTTATCATAGTCTTTGTTTACATTAGTTTCTGGTTTTGGAATCAACTTAATCACTTTCAATTTAGTCTTTATAAAACTGAGCTCATTAGTAACTTTGGTATTAAAAATCAATAGCTACCATTGTTACCTGAGGACGATACTTAGATTTACTGGATATTACTGCTGCGATGCCGTACACTTGCGGGGTTTGCTAACAAGCAGATTTCAAATAGTAAAACCACACCAATACAGGGTTGTCGAAAATAGGAACTATGAAGCATGTTCCTTACCTTTGCCAGTGAACAACCACGTCGGGAAAGGTTTTCGATTCACTACTCCTATTTATCCTTTTACTATCTAGGGCACCCAAAATCACGCACTGTTGAGTTTTCTGGTGATGTTCACACCGGAGACAGCTCGTTGGAGCAAAAAATCGGCAATCCACACTGCAATCAACACACGCACAGTCGTTCTTCTTCTTTCCTCCCGTACACAGCCAAAACACAAATCGCAGGGTCTCAACTACGACATTCACTAACGGAGATCTGCATGGTGAGGATCTTTACTGGAATCACCTCGTCGAAGCAAAACAACCGGATTATTTCGAAACCAGTCGGCCTTCTTCTTACCGTTACGTAGTGAAAACACACATATGCAGTAAAAAACCAATTCTGCGTTTGGCTTTGGTTATTTATAGGTTCGCAAAATGCAGCTTTTAGAAAGACGCTTTCAGAGCATTTACAAGCGTGCTGAAAGCGTCTTTCTAAAATACGTTTTCAGAGCATTCCCAAGCCTATTGAAAGCATCTTTCCAAAATACATTTTCAGAACATTCTCAAGTGTGCTGAAAGCGTCTTTCTAAAAGACGCTTTCAGAGCATTCCCAAGACTACTGAAAATGTCTTTTCAAAAGACGCTTTCACTCAGATATGGAAGCGTCTATACAAAAGACGCTTCCGAAAAGAACATTTTTTCCAACCTTTTTCCTGTCCTACGTAGCAACCAATGATATGAAATTCTATGTTTACATCCACGTGGACATCTACGTGTCTTTATATGGTAGATATATGGGTATATTGGGTATAACCTTTTGAAATTAGATATTTTTAAATTAATTTTATATATTCAAGATAATCAAGAAAAAAATCCACATTTTAAATGGGGGTTCAAAATGGTTGTTGTGGTAAGAGGCTTGACCGGCGCCCATGCTATATCAAAAGCCTTGCTTTTACTGGATACATATTTAATAAACTAGTTGTTCAGGAGAATGTCAATAAAATACATTTATTGTATTTGTAATTTTTTTTTTTTTCAAATTGGATTCTTTTTCGTGGACGATTATTTTCGAAGATTCACAACCAAATTGAAGCGTCTTAACTTGATCGTCTCATTACATGAGATCGCATGAATTTATGAAATAATTAAGAAAATATGAGAGGGATAAGTGGCCCTGGTTTACGATTGTTTTAATCACATGAACTTTTAGATTATGTAAATTATTCAACCATCACTACTTAATATGCTGCGGTTGATTGTTTTCTTCATCAACATTGGTCTTGGGGTTGATTAAAACAAATGGTCAACTGTAAAGTAAACGAAGTCATGATTAAAATATGAATTAAAAACAACACATTCTTGTTTTATTAAGTAGGTTATGCTATGCTATAATAACAATTTGTATGACCAACAAAGTGCTCGCCGCTCGCAAAATCAGATTGAGTTGTACAGGTTTCCCGATTTAATTTTTACCTCTGTTAATTATGCCATTTTACTTCTGGAAGAAATAGTCACACATTTAATAAAGCGAATAGAATACCATAAACAACAAAAATTATAACTTGGATAATAATTGCCCAACAAACAAAAGGGTGTCATTTTTTCTCATACAAACGGACAGAATTTACAAAACGAAAAACAAAAGCATTATATTCTTGTATTTATGCTATCTACAGCCTGAAAGAAAAATCTCTTCCTCAACTCGAATTCCAAAATATAAAAACTCCCCTTTTCAACTCATCAAACAACAACCAACACTCGATTATTGTTAAGAACATGACAGTACATTCTCCAGATTTTGCCCTTTTTTTTTCTCTCCAAAAAAGATGATTGAGTAAATTTGAGTCGTTTGTGCCACCATTACCCTAAAGTTGATGAGAAGACTTCAAACACTGCGTGGTAGGGGTGACAATTTGTGACATGACATGATAACCCGATAAGAATACAATACGAAATTAATATGTTTGGGTCAACACGAAAAATCCGAAAATGACACGTTTAACACGATTATAGATAATTTAAGAGATAAATTATAAAAAAAATAAGTTAATTTAAAATTAATGTATTTATTAATCTATTGATAATATAATTCATTATTATTATTATTTTAAATATAATTTTTTAAAATTTTAATTATTTTTATATT
>JAJIYU010012066.1:0-14815 GCA_030144865.1 Tinospora cordifolia | reverse complement strand
TGGTGCATATTGAATCATTCATTCATGGTTTCTTAATACTAAGTGGGACATCTCATAAGGGTGGCATACTTGATCATTTTCATGACACATGGGATCATTCTACATGAACTCAAATAATGAAAATGTCCCATAGAGCTTAGGATAGGGTAAAGGTACACATGAACATGGTGTTCCACCCATGTGACTTGCACATACTTAGGGTGGTCATGACGTCATGACTTCTCAAAAATCAAATAAAAATTAATATCTCCTTATTTACAAGGAATTATGATTTATAACTTATAGTTTTGAAATCACATGAACCTAATGCACATTTTAAGGTATGGTTTGGCCCAAGATGATTTTCTCTCAAAAACTTTCTTTATTTAAGACCCATTGAGGTCATTAGGTAAATGAAAACCTAAATCTAAGCCAATTATTATGATTTTTGGATATGTCATCCTTTTTTTTAGTTCATGTCATTTCATTATGTTTCAAGTAATTTTGATCTCCCGAAGTACCCTAAATGTCAATTCTTTCTTAATTTGGACACCCTAAAGGGTGTTTGGCAAATGAAAACCCTAACCTTGACAAATTGTTCTAATATTTGGATATATTGTTCAATTAGTTGGTTCATGTCGCCTTACTTCGTTTCAGATTGTTTTGGGTACTTACGGATCACTAAATGAAAGTTTTGGAACTTGCCAAAGTTGGCCCTGAAATGGGCCCGGTTTCATTTTGCACCTAAAATTCACTGAATAAATGATAAATTTCATTTAATTGAGTACAAAGAATTTAGGGTATTACGACTGTAATAACCCAAAATTTTGTCAAATAATTAAAGATAAACAGGTTTAATGAAATTAAAGTGAAATACGTAAAGTGAATTAACTTTGAAAATTTTAAGAAATTTATGGGTGCAAATAAAGTCTTAATTTGATATTTAAATGAAAATTTCAAATTAAGTAGAATTAATTATGAAATTTAAAGGACTTAAATTATGGGTTGGTTGCGATGACTAGGCTTCTGTGGTAGTGAGACAAAATTGGTAATAACACGGCAGTGTTTGTACAAATTTATGATTATTTTTGGAATAATATGTGTGTTAAATAAATATTACATATTATAATAATATGTATATAGAAAAATTTACATAATTGAATAAAAATGTAGTATACGCATTTTTATCTAAAATAAATGTAACATTATATAAGTAATAAGTTATAATCACATGTATAATTATCTGAAAATAATTCTATGACATAAATATAAATAAAAATATATGAAAATGAAGAAATGAAAAAATGTAGATTATTAAATTGTTGACATTAAAAATATTAAAAAAATAGAAATATATCTAATAAATACAATATTAAAGAAATAGAAAGGAGGAAATATTAGAAAATTAATAAAAGGAACAGACATGTGCAATAAACTATGTTTAAATCAATTAGAAAGTGTAAAATTGGCAAATTTCGGATAATAGCAACCTTACAAAGCAATTTTGGTAATTAGAAACAGCATCCAACGGCCAAAAATACGTGATCCACACGATCTACAATCCAACGGTCAAGATCAGGCTCGCACCAAACGATCGGATGCACTGAATCATTGAACTCCAACGGTCCAAAAATGATCTACTCCATCCAATGGATGAGATCAAAACCCACACAGACACCCGGATGCACTGGATCAGCGTGATCCAACGGCCCACGATCGATCCATCAGATCCAACGGCTCATGACGCAAACAGGTTCGGAGATCGTGAATGTATAGCGCTCGAAGACGATCTGATGGCCCGAATTGAAGACATCTTTGATCGATCATGAACCAATGCTTCACTGGAGGTTCATCAGACGATCTAGATCAAAGGCGCATTCGTTAATCGCAAACGTACAGCGATCGAGGAAGATCGAATGGTCTAGAATAGTTTCGTTGATCGCGAACGAGGATCTGCACATCGCGATCGAGGATCATCAATGGTCCAAATCTAAGGCGCTCAGTCAATCGCAAAACGTTTGTTGCGCTCGTAGAAGATCCAATGGTTCAGATTAGATGCGTTTTGTTGATCGCGAACAGTTGATGCGTTCGAGGACGATCCGACGACCCGCAGCAATTTCATAAATCATAACCATGATTTGAGTGCTGCGATCGAGGATCATCAATGATCTAGATTCGAGGCTCCGAAAATAAAATAAAAAAATCACGAAAAATTCGATAAAAATCTGAAAAAATCTCAAAAATTCAAAAATTTGGTTTCTAAATTCCAAAAAAATTTCCAAACACACTTGCTATTTTCCTATGCTTGGGGGGCATGAAAATTTGAATTATTAGCAAGTTTCCTACAAGGAGAACACCAAAAACTTACCAATCTATGCCATCTTAAACTCTATATAAAGGACCCCTAGTGCTCACATTGTTTCCATCCCAAGTCAAGAGTATACAGTCCTTCTTGACTCTCTCTGGCCTTCTTCTTGGCAATCCCCTCAGTTCTTGAGTAATCTTAAACTGTTCTTGAATGTTCTTGAGAGTTCTTGAGTATTTGGAAGTTTGAAGTAATGAAACTCTGCCGAATTTCAGAGGTGTGTAGAAGAGATTTATTTTTAAAGTGGAAGTGATTTCTAACTTTTACTTCTTTATTTTAATTTGAATAAGTCTTGCATGTGTGATGATGTTTTGAAGTTGAACGATTGAATATATGTTTTAAATATGCATGCTTTATTTATTTGATGTGCCATGAATATACATGTTATGCATGTTTTGAAATCAAGAATAATGATGCATGATATGCTGGAATTGTGCCATGAATAAATATTTGATGGTTCATGTTATGTACATGGTGCATCGATGGTTTAATCCGATATTGTGTGTTTTATCACTAAAAAAAGATTAAATAATGATTCAATCCACGTACCGACACGATGATGGACTGCATAGTGTCATCGTGTGTGTTCTACCCCCGATCCCGCTTGTCGACTTACCTTTGATGATTTTGAACTGGGTTTCCAAGAGTGATCCCACTTCATAGATATTGGGTTTGAGTTTCCAAGAGTGATTCTCTCTCCTACCGATGTGGAACACAGAGATTAAACTCTTTCGATCCGAATGTCAACCATAAACAAGAAATTTGTTAGAATCGCCTAATGTACAAAAGTTTTTTATATGCTTGGTTTGTTTAAATTGAAATAATGATTTAAATGTTTAGAAAGATCCAATAGGCTATGTGCTCACCCTTCCTTCTATTTTTCAAGTAATTGATTTACATGAAGACCATGAATATTAGTTAGGTTCTTTTTATTTAAAAAGTTTTTACTTTCTATGTAATGGCATGTTGTCTAAGTTTTGAATCTTCCGCTGTAATAGTTTTTCTTTAAGATCAAATTATGTACTCAATTTTATTTAATTAATTGAGTTTATGAATTTCAGTTATTTCTTACATTATTGCCTTATCAATTTCTTAAATTTAAATTATATACTGTCAAATAAAGTTAAGGCATGAAATAATTGAAATAGAACGTGATGCAAGTTGTGTACTTGTAAATGTAACACCAGCTCAACCTGCCGTTTGGTTTACTCCACTATCAAGAGAATGGTGGTCATGTCCAATGCTTAAAGATGCAGGGGTTGGAGTGTTACAACAACCTACCCTCCTTAGAAAAATTTTGTCCTCAAAATTTGTACATAACTAAGGATTTTTAGTGAATAGGTGTGGATACTTGGTTTTCATCTCGCTTTCGAGGTCCCAAGTAGCTTCTTCCACCCCACGATGTTTCCACAATCCTTCACTAACAGGACTCTGTACTCTATGGTCAAGGATTCTGACCATTGTTTCCTCATAAGTAACATCATCTTAAATGTTCACTTCCTCCTAGCGGATGATGTGAGAGGGGTCAGGTTCATACTTTCTCCGATTTCTTTTAATGTCTAGGACATAAGAGCTCAACATAGCCTCTAGTGTCTGGGTAACTCTCCTAGACTTACTGACTTGATCTATGGATCTGGGTGGCAAAAATTAGACACTTTAGTGAGATGATCCACAGTTACCCATACAGTATTTTCTTCCTAAGTCTGAAGGTATCCTCAGTATCTAACCTAATGTCAGTATGATTATCTTATTCAATTTGCTCTACTAGGCTTGTATAACACCCCAATTTTCGCCGGACCTCCGTTCATGTGTTACCTCACGTGTGGATCGATCCTACACATCACATGCATTATACAGATCCAATCCAAAACATTACAAGCACTTCCAAACATTAGGCGTTCAAACATTTATTTGTTTTAGTCGGAGTCTAAGACCGGAAGAGGGTTGAGATGTTTCTCGGTATTCCCTGTGATCCAATCCAATCTTAGAGGGTTTTAATAACCGTCTAAAATCAATCGACACTTACATCACAACCTAAGAGAGCGTACTTACCCAAGCATCATACCATCTCCCAAAGACTTCGAGTTGTCACAGTCAGCTCTGGGTGGGAATACCTACGATCCGCCTTGTAGCTCGACAATCTCAAGCAGTGACATATAGGAGATGTCACCTCGATCCGCTTTAGGCTCGTCAATCGTACTGGTATGTGGATTCTTAATGAACCATCATCTTATTTTAGTTTTACAAACAATCTCTGAAATATCAAGCATCAAATAATACGCATGAAATATAATCCAAACTAAGCATACAAGTTAACATGATAAAATGCATGAGTAACAATAAGATCTAGATGCATATGTTCCTAGTCATGCATGCCACATCTGAGCAATTCCAAATGCAAGATCATATCATGAACTAATTATGCATGGACTAAATAATTTATCATACATCACAAGTCATTCACGTAAGCCAAACAATTCAATCAATTACCTAACCAAACTCTAATGACCTAAAACTACTCAATCAAATATTTTGAACCTTAAATCTATATAATACATATGAGCAAGGAAGTCATGCCCACCTGATTTCGCCGATCTTCAGGGCCACCTTGCTTTTCTTTCGAGTAATCTGATACTATAAAATTGTCAAATATGAAATTTAACACTTAATAAAATTATTCTTAAGCTTCAATGATTTCTAAAATAATGATAAAGTTAAATATCAACTTCAACTAATTTCGAGTTATTCCTAAATATTAGAATTTAACATAATTAAAATAAAACCATTTTTATGTTCTTTGAATTTCTTAATCTGTCGTTAAAAACTTTAATAATTGATTTCTAAGCTTTTTACGATTTACTCAATTCTAAATAATTTATTTAGTTTATAGTTAATAAAACACTAATTTAAATTTGGCTCTAAAAAAAAATTTCATTCCACCTAAAATGAATTTTTTTTTATATCTAATTTTGAACTAAGTTCCAAATTATTAATTAATCATCTGAAAATCCCTAAGTTTCTCTTTTAAATTCTATGTTCTAAAATAGAATTTATTTATCCTAAGATTTTTTCTTAAATAGTTTAATTAATTTCTATTTAAATAAAAAAAATTTAACATTTATTATTTACAGCTAGTTTTTTTTAATATAAAACTTACATTTCTAATGTTCGAAACTCTGAATTTCCAAACATCCACAAATATCCAAAAATAATATTTCTATTAAAATATTTAATAAGGTTTTAAATTTCTATCTTTCTCTTACTAAAGTTCAAATTTTTAAATTTCATTCTTCGCATTCAGAATCAAAGAAAATAAAATTTTCAACTATCTAGAATGTAAAATCAATTATAAAAGTTTTATACCTTTCAGATCGTTCTTCGTCACGCGAACGACATCCAATGACGAGCCCACATCGCATATTTCCTGTTGCAACTTCATCCTTTGAACAACAGTAACAGCAAAACCAGTAAAGCTAACAAAAGTTTATGTTTCAATCTTCTTGTTCGGCTATCCTCTTCACGGATCCAATTCACACATCAATAGAACGTATATCCTCTTCACGGATCCAATTCACACATCAATAGAACGTATAGACCCAAATCAGATTTTTTTTTCTTCACAGCCAAGAATTTCGACACCAAATCACATTCCCAAGATTCTAATCACATTCAACAAACTTACAACGTCTCTAAAATCACGTTCTTCATTTTTTTTCTCAACTAGAAAAATTTTCAAATCATGCCACACATCAAAGATTCAAACCCAAAATTTAAACCAGAATTTTATTTTTATCATTTCCTTGTTTGTTCCTCACAATCCAAAGCTGAATTGATGCAAAAATCAAGTTTCAACCCAGAATTTCGAATCACAAATCAAACCACAAACCAAAAAACTCAAACTAAAATTTTGAACGCCATTTTCCTCTGTTTTGTAGAACACACAAATCAGAAGAAATCAATTTTTTTTTTTTTGTTCCTTCTCCTTCACAGTCCAGCAAGCACGTCCTCCATCTTGCTTCTTCTTCCAATCCGAACATCACAAAACCAGAAAATTCTGGTTTTCGTTCATGTTTCACGATCATCACCCACACACACATTGCAAATCAGCAAACCTTAAATCATGGTTCAATCCTTTATGGCCAAATCAAAATCTCAAACCAGCAAATCTAAAAATGCTCCATCAAAACCCAGATTTCGTGCCATAAATCTTCTTTCACGGATTTGCAGCAACAAAAGCCCCAAATCGGATTGCTTCTTTTTTCATTCTTCTTCCTCTTCTTGCTAATGGATTGGATGCCCTAGGTCACAAAATCCTCATCGTTCTTCTTCTTCTTCGTTCATCCTCTTTCAAATCTAGAAATTTCTTCTTTAATCAACACCAAAATCCCCAAATCAAAAATCCAGATTTTCGCCCCTCTTCTTGTCGATCGTCCAAGCTAAAATTCCAAATCAAACAACCTCCTTTTCCATCTTCTTCTCTATTTGGATCGTAATAACCCAAATCAGATTTTTTTTTTATTGTTCGTCAAACATCTGGATTTTTCTTCATTCTGCATTCCAGAAATTTTTGATTCTTTTTCTTTTTTTTGGTCAAAATTCAAAGCATCCTCTTTTCTCGAGACAAGACTTACCCACTATCATTTCAACTTGTAGTCTTTGTATCCAAATAAAACGTTTTAGAAACATATAGTTTCCTTTTGAAAACACTTTCTAAAATGTTTTTCAGTTTCAAAATAGAAGGTAGGGCATTCAAGATTCAATTCAAGTCACAATGAATCCCTAATTTGTGTTTCTAATTATAGTCAAAAAGCCACTAATTGACTTTTTAATTCTAGCCCAAGGCATTCAAGATTCAATTCGATTCAAGGTGAAACTCTAATTTGAGTTTCTAATTCTAGTCAGACAACCACTGATTGATTTTCTAATTCTAGTCCAAGGCACGTGAAGCCTAGGCTCTGAAACCACCTTTGTAACACCCCAACCCCCTTAGAAACAGGTTTAAGCTCTGCCACAAGGCAGGTTGGGTCCTATATTACGTTTACAAGTACACAACTTGCATCTCAATTCCTTTATTTTAACACTTATTAAAATAGTCATAAATACGCTTCAATTGAGTTTAATTTTCAACAAGATAATACAAGTGAATAAAGAAAAACTTCAAACTCTTTATTTATTCAAAATAAAATAAAGAAATACATTACTGAATTCATATACTCAAAAGAAGAGAATATAACTCTAAAATTTAACACAAAAATTCAGTGGAAGTCTTTATTCAAAATTTACGCAATATGCCCTTACATAGAAACATTTTAAAAACAAATTTTCTAATTCCTAAGCAAGCTTGATCATACATTTCAAATTTCAGAAAAATAAAAGGAAGGGGTGAGTACATAGCCCAGTGGATCATTTATTAAACAACTAAGTTACTATTTCAAATCAATAGCAAATCCAAATTCAAACACTTTCATTCATTAAGTGATTCAAGCAACTTTTTGGTTGCAGTTGATGTTAAGACTGAAGGGGGTTCTACTCCCTTAATGTTCTTAATTTAGATACTCCTCTTTAGGGTCGAAAGACATTTCTTAGTCCCTTTCCATTGGATGCAACATACCAAGTATCCCTTAGTTGCGCCCCGCAACCACACACTCCAAGCATGTGTTAAGAACACCCATAGCACCCATACGGGTTACTACGACAGTACGTGGTTCTCATCATCAATTTCTTATATTTAAGAATCACATAATCATAAAAAATATTCAAATTTTAAATTTTAGAATCTTAAACAACCTAGAAAACATTAAAATGTCACATAACATTGAATTAAATCCTACACATGGATCCTAAGTGTGGCATGTTTTCATGAGTGATTAAAACATAAACACGTGCTAAACTAAAATTAAAATATGATCAAATATGCTGAAATTAAAATAGAACATGCTAAAAACTAGAATTCAAATAAGCATGAACATGCTAGAAATTAATTTAAAAGAGCAAAGTAGAAGTTCAAGAAATCCCCTCCATCTTATCCGAGTTTCTTTGTGGAATCTGATAGAGGTTCCCCTTATCTACCACTTTCAGAACCTCTAATCAACAAAAAAACTACTTTAACAACTCTCTAAAATACTGAAATAAGAGCTTCTCACACAAGAAAGAAAAGAGAGTGAGAAGGGGTGCCAAAAAGAGGCAAAAACAAGCAAATGGGGAAGTGTCAACTCTTTGCTTTGGGATGAGATGAATGTGAGCAAGAGGGGGTATTTATAGGTGTTCATGAGCACTAGAGGACGATTTGGGCATGCTCACACTAGAAAACCTTCCAGTCCTCCATGGGGACGTTTTGGAATGCATAGATTGACTGTGCACACAATTTAGAATGTGGGTTGATTTGGTTTCCAATTCCTTGTGTGAACACAAGATATAAGCTTTATTTGATTATCTATTTATGTGTGAATGCAAAAAGGATTTAAAATTCTAATACCCTAAATTCTCTGTACTCAAACAAATGAAATTTATCATCAATTTAGTCGAATTTGGGTGCCAAATGAAATCGGGTTCATATTGGGGCTAAATTTAGCAGGTTTTAAAACTCTCATTTAGTGACCCTTAAGGACCCAAAACAACTTGAAATGAAGTATAGTGACACGAACCAACTAATGATAAAATATATCCAAAAATTAGAATAATTGGTCAAGGTTAGGATTGTCATTTGCCAAATGCCTTCAGGGGGTCCAAATTAGAAAGAATTGTCATTTAGGGTACTTTGGGGGATCAAAATGACCCGAAATGAAATAGAATGACATAAATTAACAAATTGAATGACATATCCAAAAATTAGAATAATTGGCCAAGACTTGGATTTTCATTTGCCTAGTGACCTTAGTGGGTCTTAAATAAGGAAAGTTTTCAAAGGAAAATCACCTAGGGCCAAACCATACCATAAAATGTACATTAAGTTCATATAATTCCAAAACTATAGGATATAAATCATCATTCCATGTAAATAAAGATATATTAATTTTTATTTAATTTTTGTGAACCCATGAAGTCCTGGCCACCCCTAACATATGCAAGTCATACTTGCCTATTCCAAAGCAAACCGTCCCCTCTTGTTTGGAAACTTGCCCAACTTTGTGAGCTACCCTAGATGGCCCCCTCGTGCTTATGAATATCTATATAAACCCCCTCTTGCTCACTTTCATCTCATCCCAAAGCTAAGAGTTGACACTTCCCTCTTTGCTTGTTCTTGCCCTCTTTTTTACACCTCTTCTCACTTCTATTTCTTCTCTTATGTGTGAAGTTCTAATTTTAGTTTTATAGTGAGTTGTTTGGAACGATTTTGTTGGCATTTGGAAGTGTTTGAACGTTGGGAACCCTTGCTGAATTTTTTAAGAGAAAACATCATAAGGTGGAGGAGATTTCTAGAACTCTTATTTTACTACTTTAAGCCTTTAGTGCATTCTTGTTTTTACTTTTTATCATGTCATTTTATAAATTTGACCATGTTTAAATTTTAATTTGGAGCATGTTTGATCATGTTTTAATTTCAGCTAGCATGTTTTTATATTTTTTAATTCATGCATGATAGCATAACATGCTTAAAAACCATGCTTAGGCTTATTTTTGAGTTTTCTAGCATGTTATTTGTGTTTCTCATGTTCTCTTGATTATTTTAAATTTTGATATTAACTATTATGATCTCGTTTCATATTTATTTAAATTTAAACATGAGAAAGTGAAGATAAGAACCACGTACCATCATAGTAGTCTGAGTGATGCTATGGGTGTTCTTTACATATACTTAATGTATATAGGTAACATCACTAAGTGTGAATGTCTTTTTAGAATACTTGGAACGGGGATATGTGAGCTTAATTTCCAATGGAATGTAACAAGATAAATTGTCATTCCATCTCAAAATAGGAGTATTTTAATGAAGAACATCAAGGGATTAAGAACCCCTTTCGGTCAAATATACAACCCTAACAGGATATTGTTTGAAACACTTCATGCTTGTAAGTGATTGAAATTTGATGTAATTTTGATTTGAATCAGTTAATTAGTAGTTTGATGAATGATCCACTAGGCTATATGCTCACCCATTCCTTCTATTTTTCAGGAAATTGAATTACATGAAGACTGGATTTTTGAAAGTCCACTTTTAAAAAGTTCATATTGTAAGGGCATATGTCCCAAATTTTGAATAAAGACTTCTACTGAAGTTTACTTTCGAATTTTAGAGTTATGTACTAAATCGTTGGATTTGATTTCAAGAATGTAATCTTTTTATTTTATTTGAACGAATAAAGATTTGAAGGTTTCCTTTATTCACTTGTATTATCTTGTTGAATATCAAACTCAATAGAAGTATATTTATGAGTATTTTAATAAGAGAATTGAGATGCAATTCTCTTAGGGGTTGGGGTGTTACAAAGGTGGTATCAGAGCCTAGGCATTAGTTGGTGGGCCAAAGTTAAGTTTCCTCTGATACCAAAGGTGGTATCAGCCAAGGCATTACTTGTTGAACAAAAAATTAGAAAGTTTCCTCTGATACCAAGGGTGGTATCAAAGCCTAGGCTTTAGGTGCCTTGGGATAGAATTGAAAAGTCAATCTGTGGCTGTTTAAATAGAATTAGAAACTCAAATTAGGGTTTCACTTTGAATTGAATTAAATCTTAAATGACTTAGGCTAGAATTAGAAAGTCAATCAGTGGCTATTTGACTAGAAGTAAAAACTCAAATTAGGGTTTTGCTTTGAATTGAATTGAATCTTGAATGCCTTGGGATAGAATTAGAAAGGCAATCAGTGGCTATTTGACTAGAATTAGAAACTCAAATTAGGGTTTCACTTTAAATTGAATTGAATGTTGAATGCCTTAGCTAGAATTAGAAAGTCAATCAGTGATTGTTTGACTAGAATTAGAAACTCAAATTAGGGTTCACTTTGAATTGAATGGAATATTTGAATGTCCTACCTTCTATTTTTGAAATTGAAAAACGTTTTAAAAAGTGTTCTCATAAAGGAAATATATGTTTTTAAAATGTTTTGTTTGGATACAAAGTGTAATATCCCATAATTTTATCAAATAACTTAAAAATAAATAAAGTTGACAAAAAATTAAATGAAATAAGTAAGTGAAGATTTCTTGAGACTCTTGGGTAAAAATTATGTAGGAAAAAAAGAAATAAGATTTATTGAGAAAAATTTTAAAATAATTGGAGACAAATGAAATCTTAGTATTAGGATGATCTAACAAATGATATAAGGTAAGTAGAATTATCAAATATTATTTGTATAGTATTATTTTGTGATTATACATATGTTGGAACAATTATGGAGTTAATTGTCAAATATAAAGTAAGTAGAGTGAATTATATATATACATATATAATTATTTTTATCTCTCTGAAAATAAAAATAAGAAATAGATATATAGAAAAATATATGAATTAAAGAAATAAAAAATATAGAGAAATACGAAATATTAATTGTTGGCAGTAAAAATAAATAAAGAAATAGAAAGATATCTAATAAACACAATATTAAAGAAATATAAAGGGGAGAATATTAGCAAATCTATATAATACAAGTAGGAAACATAGGAAGATTTAATAAAATAGAAAGATATGTGCAATGTTGGGTATAAACCATATATACATAGATTTGAAAGTGAAATTGGGTTATATCATTAGCAAATTCCAAATGATGAAAAACTTTAGAAAGTGATTTTGGCAATATATATTGCATCCAACGGCCAGAAACGTGTAATCCACATCTAAACCCACACGATCTTACGGTGCAAGATCCACCCGCACGATCCGACGATCGCGATTGAGCCCCCACCGACGCACGGATGCACCGAATCACCACGATCCAACGGCCCACGTTCGATCTGCCTGATCCATTGACCCACAAAGTGCGCACAATTTTGCAAATCACAATCTGCAATCCACCGTGCGGTACTAGAGGATGATCTGAGTGACGAGAATAAAGGCGCCTGAAAAAATATAGGAAAATCACAAAAAATAACTGAAAAATTCAAATAAAATTCCAAAAATTGGTTCTAAATTATGAAAAATTATCCAAAATACACATGCTATTCTCCTATACTTGGGAGGCACGAAATTTTGAAGAATTTGCAAGTTTCCTACAAAAAGAACACCACAAACTTACCATTCTCTACCCTTTTGAACTCTATATAAACCCCCTCATGCTCACATTCTTCTCATCCCAAGAAACAAGAGTTGAGATTTCCTCTTGTTCTCTAAGTCCTCTTCTTGGCACCCCTTCTCACCTTTCTTTTCTCTCTTGTGTGTGAGAAGTTCTTGGTTTGGGGATTTATTTTGAGTGATTTTCTTGGTACTTGTACGTTGGAAACTCTTGCTTAAACTTTGGGGAGAAAGCATCATAAGGTGACTACTAGAACACCCTTTATTCTTATTCACTCTAGTAGCATGATTCATTGTTTTGTGTTTTCCCTGAAATCAAGCTCTTTAATTTCAATTTCAATATTATAAAATTTATTATCAGATTTTTCAGTTTTGATCCATGCATTACTCATGTTCATGTCATGTTAGTAACATGCCTAGGATTTTATTTCATAGCATGATAAAAGTTTTGGATGTTTCACGTATGATTCTTGTTTTGATTATGAATTGAATTTTCATTTTTTTTGAAATAGTTTATGTTCTGAAAATTATAAATGAGTACGAGCTTTAACATAAGAAGATGGCGTTAATAACCACGTACCATCATAGTGAACATGAGGTTGCTATGGATGTTCTTTTCTCATAGATAGCCATAAGGTTTTAATACCTAAGTGCTTGGCTGGTGGGTAAGCTCCCTAAAGTCCAGAAGTCTAATGAAATTGGCTATGTAATGCTATATTTCACTCTAAGGAGGCATTTAGTTAAGAACATCAAGGGTTGAGAAACTCTTTTGGTATAAATTACAACTTGAAACAATTTGATGCTTGAAATGCCTAATGCATGCAAGTGATCAAATTATGAATGTGTTATTAGTTTGAATTTGAATAATGGTTGTTTGAAAAAGGATCCACTGAGCTGTGTGCTCACCCCTTCTTCTCTTATTTTTCAGGAAATTAAATTATGAAGACCGTGGAATTTGGATAGTTTCTATTTTAGCAAGTTTTTATTTTTTAAAAGTTTCCTTTTAATGTAAGGGTATGTCGCCCAATTTTGAGTAAGACTTCCACTGAAAGTTAATTTTTATTTTAGAGGTTATGAATTTCTTTTTGATCAACAATGTAATAGTTTACTTTTTACATTAGAAAGTTATGTATTTTCCTTTTTATGAATAAAAGAGTTAAATTTTTCTTTAGCATTAATTGCCTTGATTTTATTAAGTGGAAATTTGTATTCTTGAATTTATTCTAAGGCATGAGGTACTGAAAAATAGAAAGTCAAGTGTGTGTCACTTGTAAAGTAACATGGACCCAACTTGCCTTGTGGTTAAGTCCATTGTTGCAACAATTATTACAATAGCGGGTTTAACAGTGGTTATGTCCAAGTCCAAATTGAAAGTCTTGGGGGTTGGGGTGTTACAACTCAATGGTAGCGGATTCGGCGAACTTTAGATACTTATCCTCAGGGCCTAGGGATTGAATCACCACGGAGGCAAAATAAAACCCAAGGGGTGGGGAGAGTACCTGGTGAGTCACCACCCCCGCGGTGTGTGGTGTGTCCAACCTATGTGGTGTGACAATAAAAAGGCGCCTTTTATTTGTAACAACCCACCGCCACTGCCACTGGGACCCACACTCACGTCATGGCATGTCACGGCTCGTCATAGCATTGTTACTCACAAGGTATTGTCCCTACCCCTAGGGGTTTTGCTTCGCCTCTGTGGGACTCGAACCTTGATTCTGGGGGGTCAAATACAAAGTTTTGCGAACGGTCCACCTTTGTGAGCGTATGTGTGTGCACACATGTGAGCAACTTTAATTAGAAGAGTCTAAATGATGAACCAAGCTTACACCATAACCCTAGCCGTCACTTAATGTGAGAATTCAATGAGGTAAGTTGCCAAAATACACTAAGAATGAGACAAAAATTCAAAGAAGGAAACTCTCATTCTCTATGTTTGGCGCCAAAAAGAGGACATTCCCTCTTAGGGAACGTACTCTTTGAATTAAGACCAGTTAAGATAGTTTCCTTGAACCCAGGATAAGAATCTTTGACTTTTATTTGGTGTCCCCTCAAATCTGATAAGGAATTCCCTTAGCTGAATGTCTGAAGAGAGAGAATGGAAAGCATGCGTTATGGGTTTGTGTGATGAACAAGCAATGAGACCAAATGGGAAAGTTCTATGAGCATCTTCTTATCCACAAGGAGACAACCCAACTGAGATTAGAAGTCTTCTAAGTCTGAAAATATTCTTTGAAATTAATTAAGAAATTTAATAGAAAATCAAATCATGGCTCATAGGAATTTAGCAAGCTTTAGTGGTCCATGAGC
>JAJIYU010012065.1:0-14849 GCA_030144865.1 Tinospora cordifolia | reverse complement strand
CATAATATGTGGTATTTATTATGCTAACACACACCTTATTTATTTGCATATTAGCAAATATGTGTATATACTTTATTTATTTCTTAAGCAATTCCTTAAATTTCATAATTAGTTCTACTAAACCTTAATTTTCATTTAATTATCAAATTAAGGTATTATTTAATTAATTTTTCTATATCTCTAACATATTTTATTTTTCATATGTCAACCCACAATTTGCATCCAAAATTTCTTAAAATCTTTAAAATTAATTCACTTAACTTATTTTATTTATTTTAAATTATTTGACAAAATTCTGGGGTATTACAAGATTAGGAGAATGATCACGCCTCTGAGACTGACTACTTTCAGAGAGGCAGTTGTGCGGGCCCAGCATGTAGAGAGAGACATAGAGTTTGGGTAGTCATTCAAGAGTAGAAAGAAGAGACTATATTCAAGTCAGACATCTGGAGCCCCGCAGCAAAGGAGAGACTGACGACGACCATCTAGAGCACCTACTGCTAGTGGTCAGGCCCATACTTCAGGACAGGAGCAGTGGACCGGATCAGGTCAGATTAGCACTGAGCAGAGGGAGCAGGCCAGGAAGTTAGGACTATGCTTCTCGTGTGGCCAGCAGGGATATATGGTTAGAGATTGCCCTACCAGAGCTCCAACACCGGTATAGCAGCAGTCAGGGCGGGGACAAAGTAGTCGGCCGCAGCAGAGGCAGACACGCTCCCAGACGAGACAGAGAGAACAGGCCAGACTTTATGCAGCAGAGGCCCAAACAACTCCGACTCCTGCGGTTGCTGGTACGTTTATGTTGTTTGGTGTTGTTGTGCATGTCTTGTTTGATTCTTGTGCCACACGGCCTTTTATTTCGGAAGATTTGGTGAGTAAATTGAGACTTGTCACGAGCCCATTGGCAGTACTAGTGGATGTTGCCACGCTGATAGGCGAGATAGTGAACTCAGGGAAGTATTATGGAGTTGAGTTTAGATTTGGAAACTAGCCGATTCCTGCTGATCTCTGCTTACTTCATTTCAGTGGCTATGACGTGATATTGGGAATGGACTGGTTGACCCAATATTAGGCACAGATTGATTGCTAGAGGAGGAGAGTCACTATACAGTTGCCATCAGGAGAGACATTAAGGATTGATGGGGATATTCGGAGACTACCTAAGAGTCCTACACTTGCTTTGTTGTATGTCATTCAGCAGAAGGGTGACTTTAGGCAGCTATCAGATGAGGATGCAGAGGGGACCATAGATATTCACAGTATTCCTGTGATACAGGATTCCATAGATATATTCCCAGAGGATCTACCTGGACTTCCACCTCACAGACAGGTAGAGTTTAAGATTGAGTTGCATCCTGACACTAATCCCATTGTTATTCCACCATATAGGATGGCACCTGTGGAGTTGATAGAGTTAAAGACTCAGTTGGACGAGCTCATGGCAAAGGGATTCATTAGACAAAGTGAGTCGCCATGGGGCACTCCAGTCCTATTTGTGAGGAAGAGAGATGGTTCCATGAGGCTATGCATATACTACCGGAATCTGAACAATGTTACTGTCAAGAACAGATACCCTTTACCACGGATTGATGACCTCTTTGATCAGTTCAGTGGAGTGCAGTACTTTTCCAAGATAGATCTGAGGTCGGGGTATCATCAGTTGAGGATCTGGGAGTCTGATATACATAAGACAGCCTTCACGACGCGGTATGGCCACTATGAGTTTACGGTCATGCCATTTGGTTTGACTAATGCTCCAGCCGTGTTTATGGACCTGATGAACATAATTTTTAGTCGTTTTCTTGACCAGTTTGTAGTAGTATTTGTTGATGACATTCTGGTATATTCCCGATCAGAGACTGAACACATACAACACTTGCAGATTGTCATGGAAACACTGAGGCAGCATAAATTATATGTCAAGTTTAGCAAGTGTGATTTTTGGATGAAGCAGGTCAAGTTTCTTGGCAATGTGGTCTCAGCACAGGGAATAGCAGTAGACCCGAAGAAGATGCCAGCAGTATCCGATTGGCAGCAACCCACTATAGTGACAGAGATCAGGAGTTTTCTTGGGTTGGCTGGGTACTATCATAGGTTTATTAAAGATTTCTCAAAATTAGCTGGTCCAATGACTAAGCTAAGTAGAAAGGATGAGAAATTCATTTGGAGTAAGCAGTGTGAGCAATCCTTTCAGGAGCTTAAGTAGAGATTGACGACAGCACCAGTACTCATCACACCTACCCCTGGTGTGAGGTATACTTTGTGCACTGACGCATCCCTTAGCGGATTGGGTGCACTGTTGATGCAGCAAGGGCAACCAGTGGCTTATGCTTCACGACAGCTGAAGCCACATGAGCTGAATTATCCTATGCACAATCTGGAGCTTGCAGCGATCATGTTTGCGCTGAAGATATGGAGGCACTATCTATATGGTGAGAGTTTTGATCTTTACTCAGACCATAAGAGCCTCAGGTACATATACACTCAGAAGGAACTGAACCTTCGGCAGAGAAGGTGGATTGAGTTCCTTAGTGACTATGATTTTCAGCTGCACTATCATCTCAGCAGGTTGAATGTAGTTGCCGATGCTCTTAGTAGGAAGTTGAGCAAGAGGGATGAAATGGGCCAGATGTATCAGCTGATTAGTGATTATAATTTGAGTTTAGCTACAGATGATACACGAGCATATCTGTATGTAGTGACTTGCCAGCCAGACATCGTAAGCCAGATCAGAGATGAGCAAAAATCTTACTCATGGATTACAAAGCTGATAGAGGGCGTCAAGGAGGGCAAGCACACTGATTTTCGCCTTGACATAGAGGGTGTGTTGAGATTAGGGAATCGACTATGTGTTTCCAATTCTGGATAGGCCAAAGGAACCCTAATGGATGAGCCACACTTGAGTAAGTACACTAGGCATCCAGTGGGCGACAAAATGTACCAGAACTTGAAGAAAACTTTCTGGTGGAGAGGCATGAAGAGGGACATTGCCAGATATGTATCACGGTGTCTGACTTGTCAGCAGGTCAAGGCTGAGCATAGGAAACCATCGAGTTTACAACCACTTTCGATTCCTGAGTGGAAGTGGAACAGTATAGCGATGGATTTTGTTAGTGGCTTGCCGAGAAGTCATAGGGGAAAGACACTGTTTGGGTCATAGTAGACCGACTGACTAAGGTGGCACATTTTCTACCTATTCGGTCTACTGATGCAGTGAGTAAGTTGGCAGAGCTTTATGTGTGAAAGATTGTGCGATTGCATGGTGTTCCCAGTACCATAGTGTCAGACAGAGACTCCAGATTCACGTCTCAGTTCTGGCAAAGTCTACAGAAGGAACTGGGGAGCAGATTGACCATGAGCACAGCCTTTCATCCACAGACAGATGGGCAGTCAGAGAGGGTCATACAGATATTGGAGGATATGCTGAGAGCATGTGCCCTAGACTTCAGAGGAAATTGGAGTAAGCATCTACATCTTGCCGAGTTTGCATATAATAACAGTTATCAGGCAAGCATCAAGATGGCTCCATATGAGGCACTATACGGCAAACCCTGTAGATCACCATCTTGTTGGGCAGAGTTTGAAGACCTGGTACTCACTGGACCCGAGTTGATTGAGGAAATGAACCAATAGGTGAAGCAAATCCAGAAGAGACTAGCTATAGCACAGAGCAGACAGAAGAGCTATGCTGACAGGAGGAGAAGACCTCTAGAGTTCCAAACCAGTGATCAGGTATTTTTGAAGATTAGCCCACAGAAGGGAATTAGACGGTTTGGACTGAAGTAGAAGCTAGCACCATGGTACATTGGTCCGTTTGCGATCATTAGACGGGTTGGTGGATGCGCTTATAAGTTGGATTTGCCAAATAGATTGTCTTCGGTAAATAATGTGTTCCACGTTTCGATGCTCCAGAAATACGAACCAGATCCATCTCATGTTTTGCATCTGGATGAGATCGTACTTTGAGATGATGCTACTTACGAGGAGCTAGTAGTGCAGATCCTTGATCGTAAGGTGCAGAGTCTCAGGACTAAGGGCATTCCTTTAGTCAAAGTCCTGTGGAGGCATCATAACCTGGAGGAAGCGACCTGGGAGCTTGAGAGTGAGATGTAGAAGAAATACCTAGATCTTTTCATCTAGACAGATTGATTGGACACATTACTCAGGTACTTTTCATTTAAATTTCGAGGACGAAATTTCTTTTAAGGGGGGTAGATTGTAATCACCCTAGGTCTTATAATGCATCCACGTCAATATGAATTTTTGAAAATTCTAAATAAATATAAAAATGATTGGAAACTTGTTTTTAATGATCATTGTATGTTATTTGATCAAGATAAAATAAATTAGAACATTTGGATAGTTAGAAACGTGCGGAAAACAACATTAAAAAACAAGACATCACACTGCCAACCGCAGTCTCTGGTGAGAAAAATCCGTGAAGAGTGTAAAAAACACTGTGGACCGCGGTCCTTATAGGAAGACCGCGGTCATCAGTGGAAAAGTGCAGAAAATAGAAACTAGCGGTCCGTAAAGTGCCAACCGCGGTCCATAAAGGGATGACCGAGGCCCATAAAGTGAAGACCGAGGTCCATGAAGAGAAACCTGTCCAAGGACCGAGGTCCGTCTGATGTCGACTGCGGTCCGTGTGCGAGTTATATATATGTTTCAAGCCCTAATTTTCTCATTTTGCACTGAAACAGCTTGGGATTCGGAGGAGATGATTGGAGAGCTATTGGAAGGTGAGTTTCCTGATTTTCTTTTAGTTTCCTTTAAGATTAAATCTCATAGATGAGTAGCTACTAATGGTTAGTGAATCAAAGTGATGAAGATCCGTTTATAAACCTTGTGTTGTGGGTTTAGTGGCTGGAAAACAAGCCAAATGGGATAAGCTATTGTTTATTCCCTTGTATGTGTGTTTGGACACTAGTATGATGGATTTAGGATGGTTGTATAGTGGTAGAAATGAAGGGATTGATTTCATCGAAACAAAATCCCGATTTTAAGGCTTGATCAATGGATTTTGGTGAATAATCAATGTGAACAACCATTCTTTAGTTGGTTTATGTATTTAAATGATTGTTAGGTGTCCAACACACTAGATTTAAGTGTTAAACTGGATAAGGAATCACAAGTGTAGTGTGCATGTGTGAAATCCCACTATTGGGTGAGAAACTGCGTGTAGACTGTGGTCCACACCGTACCGACTATAGTTAATGGACATGGATGTTGTTCTTGGAGTGCTTTTGGGTACACTCTAAAGGACTGATTGATAACGGACCCTTAGGGTTGGGTTAGATGTGTATTAAAGGTCCAAAGTAATGTATCATTACCATCTAATGATGCAGATTGACGATATTGGACTATTGTTCGAGGGGTAACGATCCAGCAACGTTTCGGCGTGGACAGGTGGGGTTGATTATCTCTTCCTCGCTCTTTAGTATTATGCAGACGTAGGATATGGAATATGATCCATGTTTAAATTCTTGTACTTAGTATCATGCTAGGAATGTATGCCTTGGGTGGATTGATTAACATGATATCCCAATGTCTGGTTACTCGCATATTATGATCAGCTTGGTGATTATTTGCTTCCTTTACTTAGGTTAGCATTTGAATAATGCATGTTTGTATGTTGTGTGGAATGAAAACTATGATTGTGAAACTAAAGAACATTAAAGGTTTGTTAAGAACTCCACGTACCGGGGCAATGGACGGGCACTGGTGGCACATTGCGTTGAGGTTCTCCGGATGTCCCAAGACGTCATCGTGGGTATCCCCAACTAGGCCAAATTGCGAGTGACCATATGAGACCCTCGAATTTGGAAAGTCATGAGGATTGTTCCCTTGGTTTCAGTATCTTCTTGGGTTGTGGTCTCAGAGGTAGACTTCTGTTTGATAAAGATGTCGTGCCTGATTGTGCTCAGGACCACAATTGGGATACCAAGGGTGGTTCATTCTTTCGGTTAATTCCTAATATCAGATGGTAAATTCCTGATATTAGAGCGCAACGGATAAATTGATTAAGTGTTTGAAACACCCCTAATGATTTGAAACTGTTGGCATGTTTCGTATGCTCGTTTGTATAATGCTATTGATGTGTAGGGGAGATCCACTGGGCTTTCGAGCTCACCCCATTTTTATTTTATAGGTACTCATGAGCCCAGCGCTTAGTGAGGATGCAGACCAGAGACTGGAGGATGTATAGTGAGAGAGAGTGATATTTTTGTTAAACCATCTATCTTTTTTGTACAGTTTTTACGATGTATATTTTTTAATTTGGGCCAGAGGGTCATGTATCATACTTTTGTATATGTATATATAGGACTGTTTTACCATTTTGAGCACTGTTTTGTTTTGATTGATAAACTGATGATTTTTAGTTATGGTACACTATACAACGTTCAATGATTTAAAAAGATTTGTTTCGAAAGAAATGTTTCCGCTACTATTATCTTGATTTACAATATAAATATGATTTTGAACATCTGGTGAATTTGATTTGAAACTAATTGCTTAGTGAAGCATGATTAAAATGATTATTTGAACTTAAACCTCGTGTATAGAGGTTGTGGATAGATTGATGATCACTGTCGCACGCCCAGGGCCTCGATGGACCACGTGTCGAGCTTGGAGCCACGCGACGCCCGACGGCAGGGCCTTAGATTGATAGATATGATGTTCGGTTTGGGGGTCGGGGTGTGACAACCGATTATAAGGGCCTGTGCCAAAAGACTCAGTGAAACAGTACTTGGGCTGGTTCAAAACATTTGGGCCAAACAAGGTGTTAATGGTTTTTCCAACTTTGATATGGGTTTGGATAAATCAAAAGGAGCTATGAGTGTTATCCAAGTGCAGGATAGTCAAAATTATAAGAAATAAAAAGACCTCTAGTGGAAATGCACGTGTGGACAGAATAATTCAAGTCATAATCTCATTAATTTGAGACGATAAAGATGGTTTATTGGTTATTATTAGAGGTTGAACAAAATTAGTTAATTTCCTATGTGTTATTAGTCTTTTATGTCAAACATTTCAGTTTTCAAGGTCTAATAACTATGCAATAGTGTGTTTGTGTTTGAAGTTAATGCATTGTCTATAGGAGTTACTAGTGGAGTTGTGATACGTATTAAGTGTCAGTTAGTGTAGAGTCTTCAATTCTCATGGATGAGAGTTAATAGCTATTTATTTTTGTGACTTTTTGTATTCCCTGGAGTCATCTAGGATTTGTATAAATTGTCTTGTTCCTCTTTGAGGAAGGCATCAAATCAGTAAAGTGAGTGTTTAATCTGAACCTTTCAGAGTTGAGAGAGGTTTTTTCTTATGTTCTTCATTGAACTTTTCCAAACTTATCTAGGATTGATCAACATGTGACATTTAACACTTTGGGTTCTTGTTTCTTTGTTATTCAAGGGTTCAAGTGGATCATTAAATCTGATTTTAGCTTTCTTGGGGTGAGCATACTACCTTGAATGGGGGTTCTTAGGATCTAATTCCTAGCAGGTCCGCATCATTTTCCTACAAGAGAAATGAAAGAAGAACATTTTTAGATTGTTTCATGAGTTGTTACAATGCAAAGAAAGCAATATAAGATATTTTTGATAGAACAAGTGTATAGCTTGTTAGGAATGTGGTAAATAGTTATGTTTACCATTAAATAATGCCTCATACGTGCAATTAGGAACCAAAAGCACTTTTTGCGTCCAAATGGGCTATTGAATCGGTAAGGCAATGCTCCAAACACTCCTTTAAGTGAAAGTACTTTTTGGAATGAATGAGGAATAAAGCTCCAAACACTCCTTTAAGTGAAATAAATTAGTTCGATATGGGCTATTAGCTCCTTCTCTAAGGCAGAAAACAAGAAAAATAAGGAGTTTGTTCGTTTATAAGAGTGTAAAGATAGAAATGTCAACAACATTCATTTCTACAAGTGCCTAGCTAGCCAAGAATGTGACGACCTCAATTGAGATCTCAACGTTATACTTTTTCTCAAGAAGCTAGGGTCCTTACCTTCCTTCAGTATTTAAACTAGTTACAAATTGCCACGAATCATGTAAATCATCTTAAATAAAGCGTTCAACGTTAAAAACCTATATAAAAGAAGGCAATCAATTTTAGATAGGCTATCCATTGTTTTTCTAGGGAAGAATAATGGATATTATGTTTTTAAACATTTTGATCATTTTTCATAGTGTAATGAAGCTAAAATTCACTATTTTAAGTCTTATGTGTTCCTAAATGGTTATGAATACAATAAAATGCATGTTTTACATTGAAATTGGCATTTTAGCTTAAAAATTAGGTACTTTAAACTAACTATTCCCTTCCAATTGAGGATTTGAATAGTTAAAACATTCTCAAGCAAGGAAAATTTGTTTCAATTGAGCAATTGAGCATTTTCCTTGCAAGAGAAATGAAATAACCTTCTTATGTTGTTTTATGAGTTGTTCGAGTACGAAGAGAGCAATGGAACATATTATTAACTCTACAAGTATCTAGCTTATTAAGAATGAAATAAACAGTCATGTTTATAATTAAGTGATGCCTCCTACGAGCAATTAGGAACCAAATGCACTTTTCGCATCTAAACGAGTTTGTAGCTCAGTAAGGAAATGCTATTATAATGAAATGATGAAGTAAGATTTGAACATTCTTTTAAGCAAAAGAAATTAGTTCCATATGAGCTTATTGGCCCCTTCTCTAAGGCACAAAATAAGAAAACTAAGGAGCTTGTTCATTTACAAGAATGTAAAGATAGAAACGTCAAATGCGTTCATTTTCTACGAGTACTTAGCTAGGCAAGTATTCGATGAGCCTAGTTGAGATCTCGATGTTATCCTTTTCTTAAGGAACTCAGGCCCTGAACTTTCTTGAGTATTTAAACGAGTTGAAAAATTGCTATAAACCGTGTAAATCATCTTAAATGAAGTGTTCAACACTAAAAACCTATATAAAATTAATTTTAAATTGGCTATCCATCATTTTTCTCGGGAAGAATAATGGATATGATGTTTTTCAACATTTTGATCATTTGTAAGAGTCTAATGAAGCAAACATTTGTTATTTTGAGTCTTATGTGTACCTAAATGGTTAGGAATAGAATAACATACAAATTTACATTGAAATTAGTGTTTTAAATTATAAATTTGGTGCTTCAAACCAACTATTTGTTTCTAATTGAGGATTTCAATATTAAAAACGCACTTGAGCTAATAAAATTTGTTTCACGTGAGAGCAATTGAATCTTTTTTTCTACTAGATAAATTAAAGAACCTTCTTAAATTGTTTTGTGAGTTGTTAAAGTGCAAAGAGAGCAATATAAGATATTTTTGACTCAACAAGTGTCTAGCTTGTTAAGAAGGCTGCAAATAGTCATGTTTAGTATTAAGTAATGCCTCCTACAAGCAATTAGGAACCAAAAGAACTTTTTGCATCGAAATGGGCTAGTGGATCTGTAAGGAAATGCTATTAGAATGAAATGAGGAAATAAGCTCTAAATATTCTTTTAAACGAAAGAAATTAGTTCCATATGAGCCATTGGCCCCTTCTCTAAGGGACAATACAAGAAAAATAAGGGGTTTGTTTATTTACTAGAGTGAAAAGATAAGAACACCATCTGTGTTCATTTCTGCTAGTGGCTACATAGCCGAGAATGTGACAAGCGCAATTGAGATGTCGACGTTTTGCTTTTCTTTAGAAACTAAGGCCTTGAACTTCCTTGAGTATTTAAACAAGTTGAAAAATCGCTATGAACCATGTGGAAATCATCTTAAATGAAGCGTTCAATGTTAAAAACCCATATATAAGAAAGAAATCAATCATAAGTAGGTTATCCATCATTTTTCTGGGGAAGAACAATAGATATGATCTTATTCAACATTTTGATCATTTGTACGAGTGTAATGAAGCTAACATTTGCTATATTTTAGTTTTATGTGTTTGTAAATGGTTATGAATACAATAAAATATAAAAAGTTTACATTAAAGTTGGCGCTTTCGCTTAGATATTAGGTACTTTAAACTAACTTCGTTCTAATTGAGGATTTAAATGATTAAATGTTCTTAAGCTAAGAAAATTTGTTTCAATTGAGCAATTGAACCTTTTCTCTACAAGAGAAATGAAATAAGAACTTTCTTAAATTGTTTTATGAGTTGTTAGAGTGCAAAAAGAGCAGTAGAACATATTTTTAACATTACAAGTGTCTAGCTTGTTAAGAATGAGATAAATAGTCATCTTTAGCGTTAAGTGATGCCTTCTACGAGCAATTAAGAACCAAAAGCACTTTTGGTGTCTAAATGAGCTTGTGGATCAGAAAGTAAATGTTATTGTAATAACATAAGGATGTAAGCTTTAAACACTATTTTAAGCGAAAGAAATTAGTCACATATGAGCTATTGGCCCCATCTCTAAGGCACAAAATAAGAAAACTAAGGAGTTTGTTCATTTACAAGAGTGTAAAGATAGGAATGACGACTACGTTCGATTCTATGAGTACTTTGCTAGCCAAGAATGCGATGAGCTCAATTGAGATCTCAGCGTTATGCTTTTCTCAAGAAACTATGGTCCTGAACATCCTTGATATTTCAACGATTTGAAATATCACTATGAACCATGTAAATCATTTTAAATGAGGTGTTCAACATTAAAAACCCTTATAAAAGAAAAAAAAAATTCTAAATAGGCTATCCGTTGTTTTTCTAGGAAAGAACAATTGATATGATGTTTTTCAACATTAAGATCATTTGTAAGAGTGTCATAAAGCAAACATTTGTTCTTTTGGGTCTTATGTACACTTAAATGGTTAAAAATAGAATAAGATGTGAATTTATGTTGAAATTGGCATTTTTGCTTTGAAATGAGGTACATTGTATGCTAATCTTAAAAAGTGCACTTTTTGCATGGATACGGTTGTTTTTCTCAGTTTTGTTGTAAGTGCAAAGGGTATTGAGGTCGATGAAGAGAAGATAAAGGCAATAAAGGACTGGTCAATACCAAAAAACATCATTGAAGTAAGAAGCTTTCATGGGTTAGCAAGTTTTTATCGACATTTTGTGAAGGATTTTAGCACACTTGTTGCACCACTAACTGAAGTTATTAAAAAGCAGTTACTTTTCGTTGGGGCAAGGAGCAAGAACATGCTTTTAATGTTCTTAAAGAACATTTATGCTTCGCAACTTTGTTGGCATTACCTAATTTCAATAAAATTTTGAGATTGAATGTGCTGCCTCGGGAGTTGGTATAGGTGCTGTTTTGATGTAGGAAAGGCGACCTATTGCATATTTCAGTGAAAAGCTAAATGAGGCTGTATTGAATTATCCAACCTATGGCAAGGAGGTTTATGCACTTGTGAGGGCATTAGAGACATGACAACATTATTTATGGCCTAAAGAGTTTGTCATCCACACAGATCATGAATCTTTGAAGCATCTTAAAGGTCAAGGTAAGTTGAATAAATGGCATGCTAGATGGCTGGAATTTATTGAGACTTTCCCAAACATCGTAAAATACAAGCAATCATTCCAATAGCATTTATACACTCGAAGAAATCAATGTAGATGACATTCCTATTTATACACTCTTGTAAATCAACAAACTAGTTAATTTTCTTGTTTTGTGCCTTAGAGAATGGGCCAAAAGCTCATATAGAACTAATTTTTTTTGCTTAGAAGAGTATTTAGGGCTTATTTCCTCATTTCATTCCAATAGCATTTACTTACCGATCTACTAGCCCATTTGTAAGCAAAGAGTGCTTATGGTTCCTAATTGCTTGTAGGAGGCATTACCTGACAGTAAAAGTGACTATTTACAACATTCTTAACGAGCTAGACACTTGTTGAGTCAAAAATATGTTATATTGCTTTCTTTGCACTCTAACAACTAATAAACCAAATTAAGAAGGTTCTTCTTTCTTTTATCTTGTAGAAAAAGGGTTCAATTGCTCCCTTGAAGCAACGTTTCTTAACTCAGGCACATTTTTAATGTTGAAATCCTCATTTAGAAAGGAATAGTTAGTTTAAAACACAAAATTTCTCAGTTTAATGTAAATTCATATGTTATACTATTCTCATTCATTTAGGCAAACATGTAGGACTCAAAATAACAAATCTTTGCTTTGTTACACTCTTACAAATGATCAAAATATTTAAAAACATCATATCCATTGTTCTTACCTTGAAAAACGATGGATAGCCTATTTAGATTTGATTTCTTTCTTATATGTGGGTTTTTATCGTGGAATGCTTCATTTAAAATGATTTACATGGTCTGTAACGATTTCTCATCTCGTTTGAACACTCAAAGAATTTCAAGGCCCGAGTTTCTTGAGAAAAGCATAACGTTGAGATTTCAATTGAGCTTGTCGCATTCTTGACTCGCTAGGCACTTGAAAAAATGAATGCATTGCACTCTTGTAAATGAAAAAACTTCTATTTTTTTGTTTTGTACCTTGGAGAAGGGGCTAATAGCTCGTATGGAACTAATTTCTTTTGCTTAAAAGAGTATTTAGAAGTTATTTCCTTATTTCATTCCAATAACATTTCCTTACTGATCCCTTAGCCCATTTGGAAGCAAAGAGTGCTTCTGGTTCCTAATTGCTCGTAGGAGACATGACTATTTCCAATATTCTTGGCAAGCTAGACACTTGTTGAGTAAAAAATATCTTACATTGCTCTCTTTGCAGTCTACCAATTCATAAAACAATTTAAGAAGGTTCTTTTTTCTTTCCTCTTGTAGGAAAAAGGTTTAACTGCTAAATTCAAACAAAATTTCTTAGCTCAAGCACATTTTTAATATTGAAATCCTGAATTAGAAAGGAGTAGTTGGTTTAGAGCGCTGAATTTCTCAGTTAAAACACCAATTTCAATGTAAATTTGTATGTTATTCTATTCTTGACCATTTAGGAACACATAGGACTCAAAATAACAAATGTTATCTTCACTACACCTTTACAAATGATCAAAATGTTAAAAAACATCATATCCATTGTTTTTTCATAGAAAAACGATGGATAGCCTATGTAGATTTGATTTTTTTCTTACATATGGGTTTTTTACGTTGAACTCTTCATTTAAGATGATTTACATGGTTCATAGCGATTTTTTAACTCGTTTAAATACCCAAAAGAGTTTAGGGCCCGAGTTTCTTGAGAAAAGCCTAATGTCGAGATCTCAATTGAGCTCGTCGCATTCTTGGCACAATAGGCACTCGATGAAATGAATGCAGATGACGTTCCTATTTTTACACTCTTGTAAACGCACAACCTCCTTATTTTTCTTGTTTTGTGCCTTAGAGAAGGTGATGCAGAATTGCTAGGAATTAGATCCTAAGAACCCCCATTCAAGGTAGTATGCTCACCCCAAGAAAGCTAAAATCAGATTTAATGATCCACTTGAACCCTTGAATAACAAAGAAACAAGAACCCAAAGTGTTAAATGTCACATGTTGATCAATCCTAGATAAGTTTGGAAAAGTTCAATGAAGAACATAAGAAAAAACCTCTCTCAACTCTGAAAGGTTCAGATTAAACACTCACTTTACTGATTTGATGCCTTCCTCAAAGAGGACCAAACCAATTTATACAAATCATAGATGTAACTCCAGGGAATACAAAAAGTCACAAAAATAAATAGCTATTAACTCACCCATGAGAATTGAAGACTCTACACTAACTGCCACTTAATACATATCACATCTCTCCACTAATAACTCCCAAAGACAATGCAGTAACTCCAAACACAAACACACTATTGCATAGATATTACACCTTAAAAACTGAAATGTTTAACATAAAAGACCAATAACACATAGGAAATTAACTAATTTTGTGCAACCTCTAATTAGTGAGATTATGACTTAAATTATTCTATCCACACATGCATTTCCACTAAAGGTTTTTTTATTTCTTATAATTTTGACTAACCTGCACTTGGATAACACTTATAGCTCCTTTTGATTTATCCAAGCCCATATTAAAGTTGGAAAAACCATTAACACCTTGTTTAGCCCAAATGTCTTGAACCAGCTCAAGTAGTGTTTTATTAAGTCTTTTGGCACGGGCCCTTGTAACCGGTCCTCTTGGAATATAAAAAACATCATCATCACCATTAATTAATTTATTTGTGTCATCTTTGTCAACTTCATAATCTGCAGCAGAAGGGGCTAATAGCTAATTTGGAACTAATAATTTCTTTCGCTTAAAAGAGTATTTACAACTTATTTCCTTATTTCATTCCAATAACATTTCTGTATCGATCCACTAGTTCATTTGGAAGCAAAGAGTGCTCTTGGTTCCTCATTGCTCATAGGAGGCATTACTTAATGGTAAACATGACTATTTACAACATTCTTAACAAGCTAAGCACTTGTTAAGCCTAAGGGTTTGAGTCTTTGTAACTATCTTGGTGACAGCCTCTAGTGTTTTCGAAGCTACATGGTTAAGGAATTTGACTATTGTTTGCTAAATTTAGCAAGACTGAGTTTCATAAGTTGCATCTCTTGATCAAGACGATGTTTAACCGTTTTGGTTCATTGTATTCCTATATGTTTCCTAATAGGTCGTTTTATGTATAACAGACTCCCTGATTCTCAACTGTTAATTTTCTGATCTTAGATCGGTTCTTAAGTAATGGTGGCTTCTCCAAATGATCGAATGGGTCATTTTGGTAGGGAGTACTTATCCTTCACTATTAGGTGATCTGCCTACTCTATCCATTCTAAGATATACAGATCCTTAGGGTATTCTCAGCATCTAACTTGAAATCAGTATGCTTGTCCTATTCAATTTCCTCTGTGTGAGCCTTTTGTTCATCCCTGATTCGATGCAACAGGTCCAATGGCAGGACTTGCTATT